>JAQIXA010000843.1:0-33336 GCA_034699045.1 Nanhermannia cf. coronata Gr-Ori-00579
AGTGTCCCAGAGAGGGGTATCCATGGACAAATTTTCTGGATACCCCCCCTAAGTTGTTTCTAGTGACCTAAAGTATCGTTGTACCAAATTTCATGCTTGTATCAAAAAATGTGCGAATCGAGAGTAAAAAGGGATTTTCAGACCTGAGTATGAAGTAATAATAATTTAAAAAAATTTATTTACCCCCATAAGTATTAATGCAAAATTGTATTTCGCGTAGACATATATCGAATCCCTAACAAGTATAAAAAACTGTTATTAGGGAATAAAATTACAAATATTTGAGAAATTACAAGCCGACATTCATCTACATCTTCACATATCATGTTTATTTGATTATATTGAAAACCAGGTGGACATCGAGCAGTACCACTGATATTTGTATCTTTTGCAGATTCACAAATAAACGATCCTAAAAATAAGATATTTAAAACACTATTCTAGTCTAGTTATTACTAGTACTTTAATGCACAAGTTATTACTTACTTACCAATGGTATTTGTGCAAACTTTGTACGGGTAACAAGATCTTTGCCCCTCAGCAGTTTCACACTCATTTACATCAACGCAATTTTGAGTGATTTCATTGTATACAAATCCTATTGGACATTCTTCTAAAGGGCTTATATGGTTCCTTTACGAAAATTAAAAATTCTTAAATTAACTCTACTTTTAAATCGATGATCATATTAAGATTTTTTATTTGTATAAGGTATAAATTATCTTCGTTTAAAATTATCCTTGAGAAAATATGCCTAAATGGATATTATAATTTATTGAATTTTACTCTGTAAGTTTCTGGTTAGTTGGTCCGCAAGTTTTCCCGTCCGGTAGTAGAGTAAATCCAGGTCTACAACTACACTGGTAAGAATTATTTTCGGGTGTGCAAATCTGCGTGCAAAGTTGACCTTGGAAAAGCTCGCACATATTCTGACTCTGATCTCTGTTTGGCCCTGATTCACGATTGGGGATTTTTCTATCTTTAGAAAATACAAAAAATAATCTTACCATATTTGCATTTAAGGAATAAGAAAAGAATAGAACTAGTATTAATATTACTTGGTATGTCTGTTCCACCAGGTACACCTGGAATATACCTTCCAGTACCTCCTGACTGAAGACAACATTTTGTAATTGAACTATCCCAAGGAGGCCCAAGTGCGATTCTCAAGCTCTGAAATTCGCAATTTAGCCCCATAGAACCAGCTATTAAGCCGAGTTTGCAACCTTCGCAGCAATCCTTATAAAAATTGATTAAAGTTTGCTTTCAATTTACTTGAGTTCAATTTACTTGGTGGTAATGTCCGCCTTGACCAAATCCGACAGTGCACATCTTGCCTGATTTTGCCGTTTCATGACCTGTAATTAACATGTTTTTGAAAAAAATCTACCTATCTAAAATTTTTATATTCTTAAATGAATTTCAGAATTTTCTCATCTTATTATTTGTCAATAGTACCCTAATACATTTACTTTATCAGTTTTAGAATAGTTACAATATTCTAATTGATCTCAATTTTATAAAACACTTGGAAAATTGATGACAAAATTTCGTTTTTCATAACCAAATTAAATGAAAATATAATTATTTTGACCTGATTCTAAACCTTACCAGTAAAACACTGTCTCTCCCGGTAATTTCTTCTGCAACAAGCGTTGATTGTTGAAAGACAAGGGGCTTGATGTCCTGACTCAATTCCAGTCACAGGGCCTGGATAATCTCCACATGTTTTATTATCCCATGCCCAACGAACTCCAATGTTACTAGAAAAATGATACTTTTAAAAAGAAAAAATTGGACTGTTGCAGGCCTTTGGTTTTAGGGTAGCGTAGCGATTAGCCGGAATTAGTTAAAAAATGAATTACCAACAACGGGAAAGACTGCTTTCAAGACATTCTGAAATCAATCAGTATTTTGTAATTTTGGTTCAACTAGTATATTAATAAATTCTATAATGATAATTTAATTTTTAAGTATTTTTACCTCCAAAATAAAGTGTCAAAGAATAGACAATGGTTAAAAGTAAAAGTGAAATTTTGATCTGTTTACAAAACATTATATAATCTAGAGAAAACTACACTAATTAGATAATGTAAATTTATTATTTGAGAAATGAGTCAATACTCTGTATTCTGTATAATAAAGTATGCTTAAAAAATAGTATATCGTTCTTAGTTAATATGTAATATACTACAGAATGTTAGCTGCATGTGTTTACAAACCTTTTCTAAAAATGAACATCTTTTTAATCTGGATCTTATCTAAGAAGGACACATTATTTACATTTACTTAATAAAGGCTAAAGGTCATGTTCGTATTTTTATATGGAACTAAAATGATCATAATTTAGCTTACGCTTATCTCAAATTCTCAAACTAAAGATTTATATTTAAAAAAATTAGAGAATATCTGTATTATATTAATATTATGTAATTACTTTGTTAATTTTTAATATCAATGTATGCATATGACGCATATTCAAAGATCCAATCAAGTAGTAAGAAAAATTATAGTGCATAACTGTACTGTGAGTATAAAATTCATTATTTACAGAATATTACGAGTAAATAGAGATAGTCCTCGTTCCTTATTCGATCATTGATTGAAAATGAATTTAAAATTAAAAAGTACCATTGTGCCCCGCAACCTGTCTGTTTTTCAGATAGAAAATTCAGATCAAATGAATGACATTTTATCTCATTTTATATAATTAGGAAAATAGAAAATTCCTAATCCTATTTATCACAAATAAGGTTTGAAAATTTAAAAAATAGTCAATAATTTGAATTTTGAAGAATAAAAAATCATCTTACAAATATTTAGATAGGGTACATTTGTATGAATTTGTAATTTATTGCAATTGCAAGGTACTGTTGAAAGTTGAATGGCTTTACATGGAAATGATCTACTGGATTGGATTTGCTACTTATTGGTAATTGGTAGGGTAGTATTAATAAATAGCATTAGTTAACAATGTTATAAAAGTTGGCAATTTGAAAATTTTCAAACATTTTCTATTTTCCAAGATCAAAAATACTTTCAAATACTCTACCCTAATTTTTATGAAGTCTAATTGTGATGAAACAAAAATTTCAAAATTTATTTTACCTGAGAATAATTAAATGATTTTGACTTAGGCATTTAAGTTTCATATAAATTACGTGCAAGTACTTTTGCATATATAGAATAAACGGCAATATAAAATGGAAAATTGTAGTAAAAAGTCGCTTAAAAAAGGTTTTATAGTCTGGATTTGCTCTAGAAAACAAAAGTTGAATTCAGATTGGGATACTGATGATGCTGAATAGAGATGAGGAGGAGGTGGGAAGAAAAGAAAGAACAAGATTCAGGTGTCACTCACCTTAGCTTTGTGGTAAAAAATATAAAAAAATACATGTACCTACTTACTATGGTACATAGAAATAAGTACTACTCGACATTTTGCAAGTTCTACTACTATGTATCAGTAGTTTACATGTAAGTATAGAAAAAAGTTGGGTTTCAGCTTCTACCATTGATAATCGTACATTGTTGAAGATTGAGAAAAAATATCTACACTCACAAAGAATTCTATCCTATAATACGACCTATTACTATTCACAAACTATAAGTACAAATTTTCCATATTGATTCATTACATACAGTAAAATAACTTTGTTTAAAAATTGTCACTTGACTTCATACTTCATGCACATAATGTGCAAAAATTTGCTCATAGTACCCTACCATACAAGTAGTATAGTTATCTACATAAATATTATTTGCTACTTACTATATTCTGTATATTAAGGTAATTTTAAGTTGACAAAAATACAGATAGATCTAGATTTGAAAATGAATAGATTCAAGAACATGTAGTAGGTATAATGTACTGAAGTAATATAAGTACAGGTATAAAAGACAAATCAAAACATGTGCATTGAGATTTTGAAGGTGTTTCAAATTTAGATTCTTTGATTTTAAGGCTTATTAAAGAATGTTTATATTAGGGTATTATTACGATATTTAGATTTATTAGATCTCAAATTCAAATACATATAGAGTACAACTGATCAGCCTACTGATATTTATAAATAGTTATAAATACAGGTAGAAATCTGCAAAGCGACATTTCGTCTATTTTTTTGGCTCATCATCACTTCTCTGAATTTGTTTGAAGTTTGAATCGCACTCCATATACATCGTATTAGTATAAGACATCTTTGGAAATATTTTTTTATTCTTTTGCATTTCATGCTCACGCACCTTGACTTTGGATTTTTTTTAACTCTTGCCTTCCTTGCAAAGGTAAGAATCGAGGAAATTTTCCGAAAATAGGCAGAACGAATTGCAAGACTCTTCCCACCGGATGGATGGATGGATATTTTATTTTGAATCTTGAGACTTATTAAGATTTGAGTATATAGGTATAGTAGATAGGTAGTCGAGTTGAGGATTCTTTTCGAGATCTCTCTAGTGATGTTATAGCCTGTATCATATCGAAGGCACTAGGGAATCCACGATTTTTACATATATACCATCTGTGAATTCTTCCAGTGCCAAGAAAACCAAGTACAGGAGATTTGCTGGAGAGAGATCTCGATTGCAGTGCCAGTAAGTAGATATGTAGATAATTGTAATGATGAAATTTTCAGTCATTTTTACGACCACACCACACCAGTTTGGACAATTTTCTGAAAAATATTTGTCCTTATACACGCATAATAGACATACCTACTTAAACATACGATTTCACAGCATAAATATTTTTACTTACAGAATACAGATATTTAAGATTTGGGAACAAGATTCAACTTTGGTACAAAGTAAGTATCTAGATTGTAAGATACTGATATTATACAGAATAGTACGTACCTAACATACTACATACATACATACTTTTGAAAATACAAGTACAAAAAAAAGTAATACAAGAGATTGTTGTGGTTAGATTCTCAAAAGCCAACTTTTTAGGGCGGTCAAACAAATTATTGATTAGAACAGTTGCTAAGCCCTGAAATCGATAATTTGGCTGAAAACATATTAGTTTTATGTCCTTCATGAATTTACCTTGACTTAAACTTTTCTTATTTAATATTAGCAATAGCTAGGCTTAAACTCAATTCTACTTGTAGTACCCATATAGATACTACAAATGCTTATTATTTAACATAACTAGTACTGATATAAAATACATCAACATTTAAAAAAATCCCAAAAATTCATTTCATTAATAATTATAATTTGGCTGAGTTTAAGTTTACATGATAATTTCTCATCAGCGTTTGATTTTTTTTTAAACTTCTTATTACAATTAGTCTTGTATAATTAAAGTAAATCAACTCTAATAATGACATTGCTTTTGTTGATCGTTCATTACATAAGGTTTACTTAGGTGCATAATACTAATATTACGATACAAAATTGACGATTCAAAATTCAAGTCAGACAAACGGATATGCAACCCTTATTTTTTATTATTTTTTACTTTGTATTAAAGCTATATAAGTACTTGCTCTCTAGTTGCATTATGTACTTCCCTATTAAATAATTTATTCTCGTATAAGTAGATGTAGATACCTATATTTATTATCAAAACGCTGCTTTTTATACTATTATTAGAAATATATACCTACATCTACTTACTAATACAGCTTAGTTTTCGAGCTTATTTTGAAAAAAGCAGTTCCTCACCTTCATAATGGTTTTTGTATTAATTTAACTCAAAAATAAACCGTCAAATCTATTCGAAAATAATATTAACTTTTCTTTTATTAACTTTATTAAGTATTTATAAATCTTCAAATCTTGTATTTGCATTTTTACCACTTTTTATCTGAGTCCTTTATGTATTTTTGATTCATTTTAGAATAGCCGGTTGTTGAGATTTTGTCCATTAAGAATAGTAAAATCTTGCTTTCTTTTTGATGATCAAAACAATTCGCCCCGTACGGCACTAGAGAACCACGGAAATTCAAACTACCCGTGAATTCTTCAAGTGCCATTAGGAGAAAATGCTATTTAAATCCGAGAATTTTTTCAAACTTCAGGAACGAACTCTGCTCTGAACTAAAGATAAGTATCATTGTAGATTCAAAATCCTCAAGAAAAGCGATAAAGATCCAGGATATGTCATTTAATTTAATTGTCTTTTGGTGATTTCCTGCAAATATAAATAAAATATATTAGATTAGTATTAAAAACACTAATACTGGTATAGGTAAATAATAAGTATAGACTTTGAACATTTAAATATAGCTTTTGGAAACTAAACAAATGGACTATTAGATATAAATAATGGATATTTTTGTGAGAATGAAAAATTACATATACATACACTAGGTATATACTGTACTCAATGTTACTCGTATAGAAAAAATGCTATCGGTATTACTCATGTGTAGACCGTCAAATGTTGGATAATTTATTATTTCATCAATTTTTCAAAAAAAACCCAATATCTCTCCTTAGGTAATTATACACATACCTAGTGGGGTATCAATATGGTTGTTAGTTTTTGAATACTCCATACAAATACATAATATACGGTATATATGCAGAGAACCCAAATTCTAAAAATATAGGTATAACTAGTTACTTATGTATGTGCAAATAATTATCATTTACCTTATATTTAGAGACCGGCTTCGATGATTACCTAACTGCTAATCACATGTACAAGGTAGGGCGATTCCAAATATCGATATCTGTACAAATATAAACATATTGCGAGATTAGACTGATTCAAATCTATATCATTTTAATGAAAAACTCATCTTAAGTTTAGATAAATAAAATTTTAAGATAATAATGAAATAATTTGGGTAAAAAGCGAATTTCAATCAATAAATTTTTGAAAAGACGATTAGTACTCCGTATAAGACGTACTCTATAGATAAGTATTAGCAAAGTACATATTAAGTATTAGTATTAGTAGGTATTAGCTTTAGATTCATTAGATATAAGTTGCTCTCGTTAGGATTTAACTGGGATTACATAATAATAAGACAGGTTATAAAAATTTACTAAAAGTAAAGTAAAAAGTAAAGTAACTTTCCCACGAAAGGATTCCAGTTGCCCTTGGGGGCTCAAGAAGCCCTAACCAAGAACATATTTTCGATTTGGATTTGGATTCGGAATTGAAGACGCCATTCGAGTTTTTTAATACCTACTACCAATCATTTTGTGGTTACTCCGGAAGTGCAACATTCATATTCATTGGTATACTACAGCTGCTCCTGCTTTCCTATCTCTACTTATAAACCAATACATATTAAGCTATTTGGACAAGTTGTTTTACTTTTCTTTAATAAGAACTGGGTACTAGGGAAGTATAGTAGTATCTTGCAGTAGGTACTTGAAAGTACCTATTTAACTTTTGTATGTTAAATTGAATCTTTTGAATGTATCAAGTCTACTGTCTCATTGTAATTGCCTACTGTATCAGGTCTACTGATGCAGTAGACCTGATGACTTCAAAGTATAATCTGTATTAGTAGGTAGGGTACTTTGAAAAGTTTAGCAACTGCTGGTCTTTCTATGTAGATACAAAGTACAGACACTTTTAGGGACTAATCTGTATCTTATACTTGAATAAGGTAGTACATAATATTAATTTTAGTAAGTTATGAAAACAATGAAAATGTCTCAGGAGTTTAATACTTATTATATCAGTAATTGTAAACTTGTTCATCAATTTATATAAAATACACATGTATCAATCAACTTTTCAACGGAAATGGAGATAAATTACAGGTAGTAGATACTAATACTACGGTATTACTGTCCTTATAGTTCTTATACTGTAGTCTGGTCTGTAGTACTTGTACTATTAGTAGGGTATATCCACATTTATATGTTTTTATATGTAAAAAGGTAATGCTAAAGTATTACCTCAAAGTATTGTTATAATAATTTCTTTGAAGGATAAAAAGTAAACCACATTTTATTTTATTTTATTGAAATTTAAGAATTTCTTTATATTGGTAGGTATTCAACCTCACTGCTAAAAATTCAAAAACTTTCAAGCTCAAATATATATTTACTTGTAAGACACTGCATATTTTATGATGAAATTGTAAATATTTGTAAAGTATAAGTAGTCAATTATCATCATCATAAACCACACAAAATGCATAGTAGTAGGTATACTGATATTTTTGAGAAATTATAAATCCACTGCAAGATTACTAATCTGAAATCTGTCTACAGATTTCATCGTTTATTAGAGTTATAAACTACCGATAAGCTTTCATCACAAGCTAATTTTTTCTTATAGGTATATTTGTAAGTAAATTGAGTAGTCACAATTTGAATTTATTAACGCTGACTGATTTTTTTGGGGTAAAATGATTAAATTGAAAAATTGATGAGATGACTAATACTCTAACATTAGCAAGAAGAAATAAATGTTTTTTGTCAAGAATGTACCATCAGTACAATTACATAGTAAAGGTATGTAAAAGTTGTAGGAGGGATTCCTTTTGTTGGCCAGAGAGAAAAATAAGAAATTCGTGGTGGTGTAAGTGTAATCTTATACTCGTAGTTAGCAAGTCTTTATGGTGGGTATGGTGTTGATGATTTGATACTTTGATTGTCTCGATTCTCAACTACTGTGTATTTTGTCTGCATAATATGTATCATATACAATAAAAGGCTATGCTTTATTGATGATTTTGATTTTGGTGATGATGATGATGATGATGGTCTTGTGTGGATTGAGAATCGTTACTCAAGTCAGCAGGAGGGAAAAAATCGAGGAAACTGTGAAGGTAAACATGGGAAAATGAAACTTGCGGCACAAATATAAAATCATATCACCTGCATATTAGCATTTATTACTTTTACTATGCTCTATGTTACATAATGTACTTACTTATACGTGGACTAATAATGATTGAATAACTTATTATCCCTAGGCTAAGCCCCACACACATACACACAACACACACACATTAGTAGATTCAAGGTAGGTACAATGTTATAGGGATAATTTATACACATTGACAAGAGAGAAACTGACAAAAACTCCGAGAACCAGTTAATGGGCCAACTGCCTACTGATAGGGTACTGATACTGATACTAATGAGACAAAGTGCCAACGCCTCAGCTTTTACCAAAATCTAAATATTATCACAAAATTAGCACTGAAATATTAGTTTTGAAAATCAACATATACATAGGTACTTATTTTATTAGATCCATGAAAGTATTTTAAGTATTCTATGAAGTTAGAATTTCTAGTCCAAGTTGAGAACTGAGAATTGAAGGCAAGTGTTGTGGCCTGAGTGAGTGAGGACTGAGAATGCGAGACAGATCTTTTTTCTTTTCGTGCAAGTGGCAAGTACATGGGTAGTCAGTAGGGTCTAGTTGGACAGACAGCCTGTATGGTTTTTATTTTATTCTGGTAACTACTACATAAATGTATATTACTATTACTACTACTGACTGGGAGCTACGAGGGTTGATACTTTTACAATTTTGCTCCACCCCACCTGCTTCCTCTCTCTACTCTTTACTCTACTACCTAATAATATATTATTTCATACTTACTTAATAATGAGAATGAGTTTGCAACTGCAACCAAGTAAGTAAGTTTGAATTTGAAACCTTTCAGGGGCTCTTTTAGCTCAAGTATACCAGGTATGTATGTATGAGCAGATAGTAGGTGACTGACCCTCTAAAAAAACTTACTACAACACTACTTCAGTAGTAGTAGTGGGTACAGGTACAGTACAAACTGGCAAACCTTCATGCTTATGATGATGATGAGGCTCAGGAAAAGTGTAAAAAGTGAGTGAGACTGCTTTTATTAGCTTTACATGAACAATATAATACTATAATTATAACTTTGTATGTACTATATACACACATAGATATGTACTTGTATACTTCTAAGCTAGTCCATGACAATTCGAATCAACCTTCGATTAGGTACTACTTTTTTGTACGCATTTCTCAACCAGATATTTGAAAAGATACCTTTTACTACCTAGTACTAGTACAATCAAATAATACTGGTACGAGATTATAGTAGTATATATCTATATGAAAAATCACAATATCTTCTAGAAGTATTGAGAAAGTTTATTGGGATTTTAAAGGTTGAGCTGAGTTCATTGATAGTGTTGTGTAGAATGTGAGAGAAAGTATCACGGATAGCGAGAGTTTGAGCTGGGAAAGCTAATTTAGAGGTCAATTTATCATCAAAATACTCCTATAACTATACTTACTCTATTCTATTACTAACTACTAGGTTTATTTACTAGGCATTTATATTATGTATTACTGATAGTGAGTCTAGTTCCTAGTAAATTGCTAGCCAAGGTAAAGTAATTCTAGGTAGTATGTATTTTGATGTAAAAGCAGGTATTTTGATGAAGGCAGGAGATATCGCCTTTAATTTTAATACCTAGTACCCGGTGGATCCAGGATATTCGATTTCTCATAAACCCCACCACCACCACCACCTCCATCAATTTCATCAATAACCAAATACCCTACCCAGACTACTTTTTTACCCACTGAATAAAATATTAAAACTTATTTCCCCATGCAATATACTAACTCTATAGTAGCTGTAGCTACCTACCTACCTACTGGTAATATAGTAAAACAACGTACCTACATAACTATGTACATACGTGCTACATTTTGTTTCAATTCTTTCTACCAGCCAGCTCCATACTCGAGAAATATCTACCCCAAAAATAACTTACCGAAGAGACTAAAATACTTGAACATTTCCCAGGGAAATCTAGAAAAAGTACTAGTAGGTACTAGTAGCAGTATGGTACTTTGCAGTAAATCTCTTGGGCAAAAAAAGACCCGGTTATTAGGGAGACTTGTTTGTATGTTGTACTACTTATACTTGAAGTATACGCAGATGCAGACTCCTTTCTTTCGAATTGGTGCATGGACTTAAATTCGGTTTAGCCTTGTATAGTCATAAGAATCCAATAAGAATTTAGAAAAGGATAAAGAATTTCATATAATCTCAGGATTCAGATTTAGATACAGATTCAAATTTAGATTGGCTAAAATGAAAATTCAATGCTCTGACTGTAGTAAGATCTAGATAAGAAAAAGTCCAATTGTTTTTTAAAATCAAATCTTGATGCTCATTTCATTGCTTCATTTCTACTGGTCTAATAATAGGGCTACGAATAACAAAGTACGAATATGGTTCTTGTGTAAATGAAAAAACATTGTATTTGCTTATTTTTAGGGCATAAAATCGAGTCCAATGACCACCAGGAATGGTTTCAATCAGCCAATTGCAAAAGCAAATGTTTGTATGAGGTTTCCATGGAAAGATTTTTAGAGGAGATTGTCAGATTTGGCAGTTAAATGGAGACGAATGGCTTTGTCGCGTGTTTTTACTACTACTAGTATGTACTGCTTTTACTTTAAAGAATAATACATATATGTATATATGTGCCTATCTAAATGACAATCCAGACCAGATAATACCTTTACTAGGTAGGTTGGTAGGTACATATTTTAGTGTATTTTTTTACTCAAATACAAAGTTTTATAGAAATATTACCTTACCTTGGTTTTTGTACTAGACGTATACGCAATTCCCCTTCAAATGATTCCGAATCACATTGGGCCACAAACCTTTAAATAAAATAAATATACATATTTTACTACTACATATTAAATATAAGTACCCTACTTATATTATGGTATGGTATATGAGATTTAATTTTTTATTTGCAAAAATATTTGGTAAGCCATTGTGGAAAGTGAGAAAATATTTTTCTAGCTTTCTAACTCAATTTAGATTAAGATATGGTGAGATCTAGTATAAAGATTTGGCTTTAAGAATTTCCATTATTCCAGATTTTTTTTCCCCAATTCAACCTCCTTTTATCTTTTCGATTGTATTTCACATAGGTATTTATGAGTACTACTACTACTGCGAGTATGTATAAAAGTAATTTAAGTATTCGAAACCATCGAGCAAGAAATCTACCATTAAATTACTACTACTCAGCCATTTTATGATTTCGATTTTTTTTGATACATTTCATAGATTTTTCTTAAAAGAATTTTTCAAAAATCTTTCGCCTTATTTTAGTTTTAAATAAAATATATAATACATACATACGAGTACGAGTACATATATACATATAGACATAGTAGTACCTATTACTAGTAAATAGGTAGGTAATGTAGGTATGTAAATATATGATCTTGGTTTTTTACTACCCTACTTTATTATTATTAGTAGATTATTCTTGTGTGGTTCTGCTTAGCCTAGCATTTGAATTTGGCATCGGCTTTTTGGCGTGGAAATTTAGTAAAGCATTTTTTTTTTACCTTTTAATGCTTTACCAAAATAGTACTTATGAAGTCAGTTATCGGCTAATAAATATCTATCAGAATAGTACCTACCGTACTGTAATAGAATATTATGTTTTATAATATCTATGCTCCTACTGTTTAATCCATTGGCACTAATCGACTTTACTTTGGTCTCATAATTTTATAACTCTCGACAAAAACTTCAGTTTTTTAGAACTTTACATCACTTGGTAGGTAGTGTACTACAGAGCAGAAAATATACTTTGCTGCTGCTGCTGTGCCAGATTGTAATCCAATTTTTTACGACCCATTCTAAAAAAGACAAATATGGGGCTGCACAAGTCGTTAACCAACTTTAATTGTTTTCCCTCAAACTCGAATATTCGAGCAGAGAAATCTAAAAAAAAAATCATTTTTTTTCTATTTTACAAATAAAATATTCTATTTCTAGCAATCCTATTAAGCTTTAATTCTCATCCTAGCTGAATAAAGTGTAGGATACTAGTCTAGTGACTAGCCCTGTGATGTGATGTGATGGAATCAATTAAGGCATATCTCCCCTTTAACTACCAACGGCAACGAGAATGAGACAATGTCATCTATAAAATCTATAATAATTTTGCTAGTAAGTATTTCATACTCTGCTCGGATATGTATGATAGTTTGAGACGAAACACGACTCTCTTTGAAGGCCATGGAAAATACAATTTCCTATGAATATACATAATCTAATTGTACATAGTGTACTATACTAGTACCTAGTACTAGTAGATAGATATTATACAATAAACTTGTGTAATATTGTTCAGTACCTACCTATACCTATGGCTATGGTACAATATAAAAAATGAAATGAATATTTTTGCCCATTTTAACATTAACAGCTGCCAAACTGATATCATCTATCATTTCATTGTAAAAAAATTACTTTAATAAATATAGCAGGTAGGCCATATACAGATAAAAGTACCTATCCTACAGTACCTATCCTACAGTATACTCATATGGTAATTTATATATCAGTAGTATAGGTAATAATAATTATTCAAACTCTCTCATTATAACTGCTCGCAATGTAATGAAATAAACCATTTCATTCATAAATAAATCTATTAAAATAAAAATAAATAAATACCTTCCAACTACTAGTATTGTAGTTGAATGCATATTAATATTCTTTTCTTAAAATTACTACCTACCATTACCCTACTGATACCCCAACTATCAGTAATTTAAATTCACTTAAACATTTGGTATGAGTTAAATATCTTGACTTGAAATCAATGAACAGACTACTTAAGTACTTTACTCTAGACTAGATTAAAGTACTACGTTAGACTAGACTGAACTAGATAGGTATCAAGTAAGTATTTGCAATAAAATCGGAATATTTTTGAGTCATTTGCTTAATCCATTTTGTTTATACCGGCACTGAACTTGATTTTTATGGCCTTTAGTTCATCTTAGATGGATTACAATTACAGTAGATGTGAACAACACGAAACTCACTTTTCAGATTTCAAACCAACAATAAGCCGAGCAAAATTTGTAACAGGTAAAGTAATAAGAGCCAAGTTTGAAAAAAATGATGCTTTAAACCATTATCCTATCTAGTACCGTATATAAACAATACTTTACTATTATTTAGTACCTACCTAATTTATAATGGTATTTTAAGATAGGTAATATAATATACTAAAAGTAGTATCTGACTGAATCTCTGTAGATCTCATTATTTCAGCCAAATATACTTGAAGAAGCGTATCTTATAGTGCGTCTCACTTCCTCTCCATTTTCTTGCTTTTTTTTAAACTTTTTTTTCTTCAAATCCTCTTATTCACAATTAATTCCACTTTTTCCCCCCTTTAGTTTTACCTTTAAATAGATAGATACGAGTGCAAGATACGAACCACGGTCAAAGCCAAAGTGCCTTTTAACTTTCCAAGAATCGTCATTTTTTTGGCTTTAACTTTGCTACCTTTATATAACTTATTATTATGTATTATTGCTACCAATGCTATGATAGTAGACACAGGATCTCCACAAGAAGAAGGACTTGAAGTAAAACATAAGAAGAACTATCATTTCTTCATGCTCACTTGTTCTAGGTTCTGATTTCGATCCTCTGCTGCTGATGCTCATGCACCTGTCTTTTTTTACTTTTTTAGCTTCGATATGCTTCGATTCCCATCTATAATCTATATAGCCTCAATGAACAACAGACTACAACAGGATAATATTACTCAAACACTTACATAAGTAAGAATAATTCTACACAACTAGATAATACATAATACTGAATATACGAGTACCCTACCATTGCATGGGTAAGAATTAATGTTGTGAAACTCAGTTTTTTTAGAAAATAATTCATGATTTTAAGGGTTATTGCGATTTTTCGGGTTTTTTTTAGAGGTTTTGTAATTGCTAATAAACATATTTTGCAAAAAAAATTTGAATCGAAAGCTTTACATACAATCTTTTTTTAAATCCAATTTAAGCAACACTGACGCAGTGGCATTTAATTTTAACGGAGATACTAATATACAGTATATGTTAGTACATATATCAACATCCAAATTCAAGTTTAAGTTCTATTTAAAAAACATTCTGTATCGTGTCACTTGTCCTTGTGTGTCTCGCCTTTTCATTCTCGGGTCATTCTCTCTTGATTTTTAAACTTTTCCTTTCTTTTGATACCATTAATCATTAGGGTACTCATAGTTTGTAGTAGTGGTAGTTATTGCAATATAAATAAATATAATTTTCCCCTTTTTACAAGTTTTACAAGCTACGGTGAGCAGCAACAAAAACTGATCGGATAAGAAGTCAGGGAGGGACACAAACAAACTCGCAAACCAATTAACTAAAGATAAGTATACAGAATAGACTCAGGGTCAGTGTCTTAAGATGCATGTAGATGTAGATACTACTATTATATAGTTGGTACTGGTAATTTTAAAGATTTTGTGCAAAACCTGTAAAATACTTGTAATGAAATTAATGGCACTTAATAAACACTTGACATAATACATTAGGTATGTGTATAAGAATAGAATTAGAGGAAAAAATTCCACAAATGATATAATGATTATGAGGCATTATCTTAAATAAATCTATTATCATTTTAAAAGACTAATTATTGTTCAGAGAAAACAGCTACTGATGTGGTATCAGTATTATGTATGACACCTGCTAAAAACCTGCTGGTGATGAGGCTTCTGTGTATTTGCTCACATCATGGGGTAGTTTATGAGCATTAGATATACATACATACATACATACATACATGTATAGATACATTCATACAACATGAGTGTCTACATTGATATTGTGTTCAAATTGAAAATAAAATTTTCTGACTTCATCTACTTATCCTTAGCCGTTAGAATGAATGCTGTTGAGGATTCTCAAAATCGAAATCATAGGAAATTACTAACATTACAATTACAAGTTGTACTAATACATATACTTCTATACCTTGGCTATTATTGTATCTGTATCTGTAGTATAGTAAATATGTAGTGGCATATAGATATAGGGCTTTAAACATGCAGAAAGGTTGAAATAAAATGAAAAAAATGGGAATAATGAAATGATGTGATGTGGGAAAATAGCAATGAAAACAAGTTGAGTGCTAATGGATAAGATGACTTGAGTTTTTCTTTCCTTTGACTCTTAGTTACTGGAGAATAAACCTGCTGGTCTCAGATTTAACTTTATAGCTTATGGCCAAATAGCATGTGTTTTTTATACTTTACTTTTTTGCTACAAGTATTCTGTATACCTATGCCCAGCAGTTGTTGGATTCCAAAGTTTCAGCCAGCCGATAAATTCCCTTTTCTTTCAAGTTTTTACAAAATACAGCATCGATCCAACATACAATCATAGAGTACTTTTCCTACCTGCAATACCTACATAATACAGTACATACAGTACTACACATAAAGTATGATTGGAACTTAATCCTTAATGTGATTTTATGAGATAGGCTGATAGCTGATAAAATTCGCATTTTAGAACTCTCGAGAAACTTGGTATACTCGTAAGTACCTATACTCGTACATGGGTATAAGATTTTCAAAAATAACTTGGAAAATAAAATGGTATAAAACAAAGGGAGAACCGACTATCGAATTCCTTAAGGTTTTTTGTTTTAGTTCTGCCTTTAATTCCCAAATTGTGTAAAACTGCAGAATTCTCAGATCCGCCTCTTTTGACTTCATCTTAAGATCTAATTTTAAGAATCTCGTACTAGTGAGTGCTTTTGGTAGTATATGAGAAAATACATAGGGTGGTAAAGGTATCCTAACCAGAGTAGAAAATGGATATTTCCCAGCCAAGGTATGATAATTTATCAAAAGATAAGATATACTTTACACAGACTATAGACTTTTTCCAAAGGTAAAGTGTAAAGATTCAAATCCTATGTCCGGATATTTGATTTTTATCAATATATAAAAATAATGTAGGATTTTTATCGCTTTTACTTGTATACTTATACGTATACGTATACATACTAGTAAAATATAAAATACCAGCAAACCAAAAAATTTGATAACTGATCTGAACAATGCCTTATACAATCCTAGATATTCATTAAAAATTACAACAATATTTGGACCAACCGTGACTTTCTGTGTAAATAGGGATACACCAATTGAACTTAGCAATCTCCTCAAAAATCTGTAAATCCAGATATATCATATACAGTATAGGTAATACACGCTGTACTCGTATATTACTATTTATAATTTTAAAAAGTAGATCGAAATATGTAATAGTAGTTTGTAGTAGTAATAATAAAGCTTCTGCTGATGTTGGAGGTGGAATTAGGAGCTGTGTTGTCAAATTTTAGATTTACAAATTACAGCAGAAACTAATTCAGGTGCAGAAAAAATGAGAAATAATATTGGTCATCTAACCTGCTTGCACGTTCCACATGATAATCGTGACTCTCTGAATTCCCTACTCTGAATTCTGAATCTCTGAATAAAAGACTTGAAAACATACCCTGCCTTCTGCCAAGTGTATTCGACTAGACCAAAACCAAAGACCCTTTATTTATAATCTTAATTCTTACACCTAGCCAAGTTGTCCAAATATCTCTCGATGTTATATAGATACATAGGTAGGGTACTATTCTTAAGGAAAGTAGTTTTACATTTTACATTTCATATGATGGCAGTTGATGAGCCGAGAAACAATTAATTAAGAAAAAGAAGCGTTGAAAGACAAGACAAAAATTATGCGAGTCTTTTCATTTCAGTCCGATCCCAATCAAACCTCATGATCCCATTATTCTATGCTTATTTCTCATTTTAAATTTCAAACTGATGATTAATTCCAACTATCATATCAAAATACAGTATTTATTATCTGTATTTACGATTGTAATTTAAAAACAATGACAGTTCTCAGCCTCAGCCTCAACTTATCTTATGGAATGTCTAGTCTAGATTGATGATAATTATTGCCTATTCTATAATAATTACTTGCTAATGTGATAATAGCGGATCATATTAATGTCTATTTAAACGCGTATTTGTATTTCATGTATTCTGTATAACATACTCGTATGAGTCAAATAAAGACATCAAGACATTAACTTCTGAATATGAAGTGACGTTAGACATGCCCTATGCCCTTTTATATAGTTTTATGATTTATGTACCTATTTACTTTGCCTTATTGTTGTTTAACCAGTACCAGTACCCTACATATATCTAAATGCATGAAATAATATTCTAGTAGCTACTTATTGTTGATAACTTATGAAGAGCTTGTTATGCATAAAATATTTATTGGTAAATTATCTCCACTCTTATGTGTGCTAGTACATGTATTATATGGGTAAATGTACAATATCTATTAAATGGATAATAAAATAACTCGTAAGTCCAGAAGCCAAGAAAGAGAGACGCTGAAAAAAACATTTTTTTTTCAACAAGCCTCAAACACAACATGTGTAAGAAATAAAATATGCCTCATCATAATCATATTAATGTCATCATGGACATAAAATTCAAGGGTTTATTATATTACCCTTGAATAACTCGAATGCTCAAACTGTACATACTAGTTTATCAGTATTAATAAATACGTACAAAAATTGCAAATTTTTAAACCAACTTCATACATACCCTACATACTACTGGATTTTTTAATACAATTAAACCTAAATATGGTAACATAGAATAATAATATTACTTTTTTTATTCTTGTAAAGTGACTTTGAACTTTGTATCAGGTTTACTTTAGGACTAGTAAATGAACTACCCAAGTACTTATCTTGCATTTTATCTTTTCATTCTCATTTTCGTATTTTTTATAGTTTTATTAGTACCCTACAAGTACAAGCTAAGAAGGCAGGTACTGGTATAACTCAAAGTCTGGCCTGACTCTCAATAAGAGTATCCGGTTGAGAACAAAGTTGATAAAATAAATTTATATGTAAAAATAATACTACTATAGTACTCGACTAAGGTCTAATTTAGTTTTATAAATGTAAATAAATGGGCACCTTTTCTTTCATAAAATAAAATGAACTAAAATGAAATAAAAGAGGGTGAAACGGGAAATACTTGACTTGACTTGGCTTGAAGAATACTACTGCTAGTAGCGGGTAGGGCACTTATACTGATACTTATCCTTAGTTATGCAATACTTTACTTTACTTTTAGGGCTAAGCTAAAATTATTCACATATCTAGGTATGCACGATTATAATATGTATTTTAAGATATACCTACATATATTTAGGTAAAGTATCTAGTAGTCGTATGTATTGACTTTGTCGCGTGGTAAACCTTACTTTTTTTGGTAAACCCTTAATATACATACAGATACTACAGTATATTCAATTCACTGGTTATAAAGTAATGTTGAAGTATCTGTATTACTGGTATTAGGAGTATAAGATACTTTTCTTTTCAAAAGCTTTATATTTATACTGATATGAAGTAGTAGGTAGATTATACATAATAATAATAAAAAATATTCCATTTTGTTATTTTGCAGGGAATTACGGACTATGAGAAGAATTCATAGGCCCCAGAGCTGCGTGATGCCCTTCAGCAAAAGTTACTCGTAAAAAGTGTAGCACTCGAAATTCAAAAACTCAAAACTCGAGTTTTGTCGGCTTCACCTTACCATTACAGCTTTAAGCTCTCAAGTAAAAGTTCAAAACTTTTTCTCAAATTATAATTCTCAAAATTACGCATTCTGTAAACTGCTACTAATGAAAAAACCCTTTTAACTTATATAAAGGTATATATGTATATGTAGTTCCTAATGCAGTTTAAGATACTTTTTTATTATGCTTTGAGCATTTTTTAGGCTGCAATTTTAAAAAAGTAAAAATTTTTTTTAAACTAGTTGAGAGTGTTACTTGTCAGACTCCTGCATTAACCAAGTTATGTTTTAGATTTTAAACAAACCCTATGGTATTTTTCATGTGAATCTGAAAGTTCTGTACAATTTACAATTTCAAAGCCTCTATTAAAAATCCCAGTCCTTCTTCTTGTCCCAACCAGCACAAGATAATTTGCCGAGTATTAAAGCATTTGAGGGATTAATAAGTACCTACATATTCCGTATTTACTTATGAAATACACCAGTCTCATTTTTCTGTCTGACTTTACCTCCAGACTCACAAGCAAAGAGAACTTTTTTAGCGAAATAATTTGAGACTTATAAAGTTTCACTTTTAATTCATATATTAATACTGATACTCGTACGAGTAGTATCTTGAATGCCCTTATAGTAAATACAATTACATAAAATGTAAGGGTACATTATATACCAAGTTGCATATTGGTAAATTTTTTAACCTTTCACCTCACATAGGTAAGTATCTATGTAAGACTTTCTTTGCAAATATATTCTCTTAACTTTTAATATGCACCTACTTGGATAATAAAAAAAAATTGAAAAAAAATTGTAAAACCGAGTTGTATTACAATCAATTGTTTTCATTTGCCTATATTTTCTAATACTACTATTAAGACTTGCAAGTATTAAGTATGCATATTATAATTCTTGATTTTTTTAAACTGTACTTGATGTCATCCTACCAACCAACTATCACACATTATACTATTGAACATTAGAAAAATCTAAAGCCTCCAACTTTTATTTTGAGATATTTGTAAATGTAGAGTATCATAATTTTTGTTTAAAAAATGACAGGTATCAGTATAGAATATCAATCGTTTTCTTCTAATAAAACTCATATTTTGTTGTTTTTCAGCTACTTTTATTACAGATACATGCAACCGTTTGAACTTTTATTCTATCTTTTTCTTTAGATACGAGTATACTGAAATGTAATTTAAGTTGAATGGTCTTGATAGTGCATATTCTGCAGTAGTAATTTTTGATGCTGCTCTATTCAAGTTCCCTTAATTAGTAGACGGATTTATTGTTATTTTGGGATCGAGCACACTAAGCTAATTTAATAGTTGTAAAGAAGTAGAAGAAGTAGAAGAAGTAGAAAAAAAAACGAAAAAGTTAATGCTGATGATGAAGAATAAAACCAAAAAATAATTTGAAAGCTCGGCATGCCTCCAAAAAGAAACCGACCACTGATGAGAAAAAACTGCCTATTAAATACTACCTTAGTGTATTATAAGTATGTAGTACTACTTGCTATACGCCAATGACTCATACTTTGCACAAATTTAAATTCAAAGAATATGACTCGCTTTCAAGACCGAAAAATAAAAGAAATAGATTGAATTCTGAAAAAAATCCGTCTATTTTATCTATTGGAAATTATATTTTTAAATATATGCCTGATACCGATAAATGTGATCTATATAATACGTACTCGTACATATTATGTATATAGGTACACCTAATTTTAAATATTAAATGTACCTGCTTAAGTATGAAAAGTTTGAAAAAAATATACTTAAAGATGAGCCAGAGGGTAAATATGCGTAAATACATGTACCTAGATATATAAATAGACATGTAGTGTATAAGGCTCTGTAGTACTGAAAGGGTACTGAATACTAATCGTAAGCAAGAGTAAATGACATTTGAATAATAGAGATATCCTCGACGTATGTACATATGTATTTGTCTAATTTGAAATGCTCACTATTAGCCATTAAAATGGAGCATTTTTACTCAGTATTACTTATAGGTACTCCAGGTTGTAGGTACACTAATGCAAAAGGTACTGATTAACTTATACAAACATGAATATGTATGTATATTGTAGTGTAGGGATTTCATTTATGGTATTTCTGTCTTGAAAAAAAGCAATTTGGAGAGTAATTATGTGAATCGTTTGTAAGCTCTCGTCGTCTCCACCAAATCCTCTCAAATATCACCTCATTCCTTCTATTTTTCAATTTCTCAGCCAACTAGTACTCATACTCGTAGTATTATTGACTACAGTATTATTCACTTGGTACTGTGAACTAATAGCTATATGGATAATTGTACTGGAGTCTATACCAATGGTTTTGAAATCTTCAGAAAAAATTCTGATTCTGATGAGTTGAGAAATGACTTGAATTATGGGTACAACTGACGATTATTATCATGTTATAATAAACAATTTGAACAAGCTGATAGCCTAAAATTACTTGTTTCGCGAAGAGAATGACAACTTTTAACTACAGCGTATTTCTATGTACAAGTCTTATGCTAGCTATGAGTATAAAGTATGTATACATAATATATGATACTACTCGTATCTACTATAATAAAGCTAAAATCTCAAATTGTTGTACAATTGATCAGCGTATTTATTAGACAGAGAGCAATTAATACAAATTAGATCAAGTCACTTAACTTAAATGGGTTTGAGAACTACACGAGTCCAAATCTTGTTGAAAAAATATCATTTCATCTCAAGATCAGACCTTCCACTTTACTTTTATTACATTTTTTCTACATTTTTTCCATTTCAATATCCAGTACCTGCAGATTGCAGATTATTACAGAATTTTCAATGGCTTTATAACTCACGTACAAATAAATGTATCTCTATAAATCGTTAAAATTCTATACAGAACTTGCAAATAATTTCATAAAACAATTAATCCTAAGTCAAAGGTTGAAATACTTTTTTTGTCTAAATTTCAAATGAAAATGATCTAGGTACCTATTAGTTTATTATGCATAGATAGTACGGATAGTAAGTAGATTATTATAAAGTTAAAAGTGTTTCAAATTTGAGCCAGTCAAATCCCATTTGGTTTCGAGCTCGAGCTCGAGCTCGGGCTTAGCGACGACATTTAAATTTAAACCCAAGAGGAAAGGGTAAATGAGTAATTTCTCATTTTATCATTCTATCTATCTATCCATTCAAAACTCAGCCTAACCTCCCTATCCTCGATGTCATTTCCTGTCTCCTCTAACCTATCTAATTTTTTCAAAATTTCAAATCCTGCCTTTAATTCTAAATCCTCAGTTCACCTAAACAATAATCTATCTACTAATATAAATTACAAAAAAAACCCTTCAGGCCCTCCAACCCTTCATTTTTTTACATTAAAGGATTCGTATACAAAGTTACAATTCAGCTTTTGGAAATCCAAAAACAAACATTCAAATAATGAAAAACTCAAAATGTTGTCAGAAAAATGCATATACTTTTCTAACATTAAATCAAAATTTCTACCAAAAGACTTTTGATAGTAAAGAAACCTACTGGTATGCAGTGGCAGTATGTATCGATGTAAATACAAAAATTTGATGCTTACCTCATATATCTTGAGTGTTGCATAAGGATGATTTATATCTTGAAAAACATCTTGAAAAAGACTTGTAAAATTGGCCAAAATATTGTAGTAGTGCGCAAATATGCATGGTCTTGTAAAGGTGAATTAAGTTCAGGATCTGGAAGTATTTCCCGAGTTAAACAAATTTGATGTTTTTTGAGCTGGTGAGGAGGACTACTGGAGAGTGACGACGAGGTCTCGGGTAACTCTACCGATCGAATGAAGTAAAAAAGGTGAAATGGGAAAAAAGTGAAGAATCCATTGAGAGCACCAACCACACCACACCTGACGCTCAAAACCTCCCAATTCAAATTCGAAATACATAATCCCAAATCCCAAATCCCAAAGCCAATGCTTGTTCAGAACAGAACAGAACAACGTCAGAAACTCCATAAGGCTTTAATTCGCATATATACCAGTATGTATCTGTCCAGTAGGTACCTAATGTCTATTACCTATCTGTGCTCTGGTAGTAGTACTGTAGCACCTGTCTCATCAACTCGCTCAATTCAATGCCCATACTTAATATACCGATATGTACTTACTACTACTACAGGTATATTTAAGTGTGTATGTAGTATGTATGTACTGTACTAATACTTACTTAGGTACTACGAGTAGGTAGTATGGTATAATATGTATGTAAGTATTAAGAGTTTATGAGTAAAAAAGTGTAGTAAGAGCAAGCAATGGAGCTCAAATGAGAGAAACTTTGGATGATGGTATGATGAATATGTAAGACATTCAAATTTCAAATTCGACTCTCCAGCAGCAGCAGTCAGTGTAGTAGTAGTTATAGAATAACTTTGAAATCCATGTAAAAATATTATGAATAGATACCTGTCTATCTCTTACAAATACATAGAATATACCTTTAAGTAGGGTATATTATATATATACTTTTACTTACTACAAATAAATAATATACAATTCGCACCCCCATGGCCCCTAATTAGTCTTTCTACCATCACCATCACCACTACCACCATCAGACAGCTAGCTTAGTATCAGTACTTAATATATTAATGTAGGTACCTTACCATGTACATACATACAGAGCAGTAGTAGTTTTATAGTAAAATATTTTACTATAAAATATTTTATAGCTGGGAATGGATTGGTAAGTGTACGAATAGAGGTAAAAAAGCAACAAACTTGAATTTGAAATAAGAGAGGATAAGCCTCGAACGAAAGAACTTTATATTTTTCATTTCATTTCATTTTATTCTCTCAATTGAATTGAAAAGAATTGTTGTTGTGAATAGAAGGACGAATTTATTTCATTTTTTTGCTTACCTGCCTGTCCTGCAAGCAATGAGAAAAGTTAAACTAGTACCTACATATTATTATCAAACGACTACTAGGTAGGGTACTATTACCTATCTATATTTTATATAGAGTACTAATTTATTTTGCTACAGATATTACTATGTATCTGTACTGTAGGTATTAAGTAGAGAAAGAAAGCCACATTACATTATAGGTAAGATTACAAATAAAAGGTGTATATTGTAGACAATGTATGTTTAATATACAACAAATAAATGAATTTCTTTGCATTCTTTAAAATTAAGAAAATTGTAACGTAAAATATGTATACAAGTAAATACGAGTAAAGATCTAGATAGCTTGAAGATTGAACAAAATTTTAAATTTCATTCAAATTCCAATACCTGCATATATACATTAAGTATGTACTGGTAGGTAGTTCTTTGGTTCATAGTTGTTAGTTGATGCCGCTTTATCAGTATCAAACATTGTGATGACATTATTTATATCAAATACCAATTTAAAAGTTTTAAAAAGTCATTGCTTTTGTACTCTTGAATGTCTTTTATTATCCCCCCTTTATCTTGAGGTACGCATACCAGATTCAGATAAATCCAAATTCTTGAAACCAGTATCAGTAGTACAATTCTGTTGTAATACTACTTCTGTAGTTATCATATAATTCCAAATAGGGATATATCCTTAGGATTTTGTATTGAATACCTACTAGTAGATGATCCAAATGTATAATTATCATTATAGGTATCTGTCCATAGTTAATTGCACATGTATATTGGTAGTATAGTGAGGCCTGATAACTGATATATGATCAAATAAGTGGCTACTGAATTGAACAGTAGACAGAAACTAGCTACTGGCATTTTTGCTGACTTATTCACTTCTTAATTTATTACCTACTTCTTATTATTCCCTTCAAACTTGAAACCTCCATTCGTTCTAATGGCAAGTTGTAAGAAGTGTAAGCATTAAATTTCCCTACAAGATATATAATACTTGTCTCAATTCTCAATTCAATACCTACTACATATTACCACAATAAATATAAACATTAAAAATCTAGACTAGGATGTATGTACATTGAGAGATAAATTAAAGCTTTTTCTTTCCTATTGTACATGGCTTGCATAAATGTAAACTGACGGATATTACCGGCAGTATCATAATTTATAATTATTCTCTAAATTGATAAACTGATAAATCATCAAATTAAACCATGATCCTTTTTTTTATTGATTTGCTCCAGAAGCAAAATTTATCAAGTCACTTAAAACAGCAATTTTTTCAATTTTATATAAGTAGGTAAGGTATTAAGTAAAGGAGACCCAATCATTTATAGGTAGTATTATGTATATAGGCAGGTAGGTACTTACAAATTTCAAAATAAAATAGAAAAATCAAATACATATATAGATATGTATTCGAATATGGAATATGGATTAGGATTAGGATTAAGGTTTATATTTGCGATCAATATCAATGGCCAAGACATTTTTCTTTTTAGTTGTTTGAAAATTTTATGACCGTACTGTACGTAGATATTTGCAAGTGTGTATTTCAATTAAGGTAAAAAAAAAGTCGAATTTTAACTTTTGAGTTTGAGTGCTTTTTGCAGGCAAAGATTGAAACTTTAAATAAGTTCATGTTAGATATGCTAAAAAAGATCTAGAGTAGTATTGCAATATGGCTTTGAACATGCCATTCTATACACATAAAGATATAAAGGTAAGATTATAATGCCCATTTAAATCATAATAAAATTTTGGAATTTAGGAATTTAGGACTCGAGGATTTTTTGAGCTAATCTAAATCTCAAAACTTTTAAGATTGTCATCAGAAATTTCTTATTTCATATTTAAAAAATGGGGTAGAGGACAAAAATACTCACAAGAAATATTTCTCATGTAACTTCTCATACTAGAATTGTGGTAGTATGTTTTGATACATTTTTAGCAGTAGGGTAGTTTATGACCTTATATGTATTTGAGACTTAATAAATATCGCTAGTAAATTAAACCTAGCGAGCGAGCGATTAAAAAATTTCTTTGAAACTCAAAATCAATATTTTAATCAAAATTTAGAGTAAGTATTTTAATATTTTTAATTCTTAAATAAACTTGGAACTGGGGCTAGAAATTTATTAAAGCAAAGCAGGAATATCTACCCTACCAACTTATTTTAATAAATTTAATATTTTCGCAAAATACAAAAATTTGAATTTCAGTAGGGTACTTACTAAGCTAATAATGAGCAGTAGGATAGTGTGCCTAATCATTGTAGTACTTTTATAGCTAGTCAGAGCATAATATTTTTATAATATTAAATACAATTTTTCTACGGATATTAAAGACAATATATAGTTATTAAATTTTAGATATTGGAGCGTAATTCAAATTATTTTAGCTGGAGATATTGAATATTTTAAATTGAATTTGAATTTTTGAAGTATATACGAGTACTTACTATTTTTCTTAAAATTCTTGATAAGTACATATGTAAAGGTACTTATCTTCCTATTGCCTACAAAAGTTATAAGTACATACATACTTACTTGTATAAAACAAGGTATTAATGGTGTTTTATGTGAGTATAAAAGGCAGACCTTTCCTCCCAAATGACGAAATTGCATGATTTTGGTAGCAGTTCAAATTCCTACAAGCCTTCAAGTATGAGATCTAAATGTTTATTAATACCATATAAAACAAAAAAGGTAATTTAAATCTAAAGGCATGTAAATAAAATATATACTAGTGAATAGATTTTTTATACAAATCTGGACTTTATGGTTTTATAAAGTTCAGATTCTGGTTCTCTAATTCATTGATTGAGAAGAAGGAATTTGAATTTGAATACAAAAGGCGTGAAAGGCTCGAAAACTTGAGACTCGAGAGACCATAATCAAATAGTCTGTAGTACTCTAGTAAGTAGTAATACCAAGTACATACCAACAATTTTATTTGAAAATTCTAAAATATTATATTAGTAAAGCAGCACTAGTACTTTACTTACTTATTTACGATTAGGTATAATAAGAGGTGAAATTGTTCTTTTGGAACTTGGAAATCGATTTCTCGTGGCTCCACGCCCGAGCTACCAACCCAGTCTTTCTTAACAATTCCAAAAAAAAACTAAATTTACGAAATGAACTGAATTCTGAATTAGTAGCAACTGACTTTTGAAATTATTCTCATTGGATTCACCTTACACTTATAGGCACGTTTTTCTTCTGATAACCATATACTGCCATTAAATAATCCTTTCTTATCCTCTTAAATTATTTGAAAAATCTCTGTAGATACCTTACTCACATGAGGATCTACTTACTTTTACTATTATGTAAAAGTACATTATGTATCAGAATCAGAATAAAACAAATAAAAAACTTTTGAAAATCAGTACCTAGTACCTAGTTTTAAAACTTCACCATTTCAAAGCCAGAATTTTCCATAAAAATTTTCATAAAAAATTTTCTTCGAGCTTTTTATTAAGGTAAAAAAATCAATTGAAATATTTAAAAGTTCCCAATATTTTGACCAAAAATCATAAAAATGTTATGCTTGAAATTTTATTGAAACCTACTACTTCATAGTAGGTTATTCGAGATTGGATTCCTGAACAGAACAGACAAATCTTCAAAAATTGTAAAAAAAAACATGGTTGTTTAAAAAGAATTTGAATTAAGTATAATATAAATCTAAATCAGAATCTCTCAACTAATAAATTTAATTACTAGATATCAGCTTTATGTGAGTTGGCAATTTCCTTTAATTCTCAAAACCGTGAAGATCAAATCAAAGACAGGCTTCATTCTAATTTAATTATAATAGTCGACTTGGTCCCACATAATCAAAGTCAAAATCAATCTACTTGTAAAGTTGGAGAACAACCATTAATGTACACCAACAACACCATATCCTTAATCCTACCAGTATGAATGCTAATTAGTACCTTATAAGAATTTTTCTTTACATACCAAAATATATATTTTAATTTTAATATTTTAATTAATCCTACATAAGGCAACATTACCTAAATAAAATAAATAAAAAGTTTTGCAATTTTTCTTGGCTTTTATTTTGTAATACCTACAGAGTACGATGAATATGATGTAGGTGAATCAGAGGCTAATTTATTACAAAATATCAGACTAAAAGAAAATAAATTGTTGGAGGGTACACTGACGGGTACAGTGTGCGTGATCAGGTAAGTAATTGAAAGAGTGAGATAGATATTTTAAATGGATAAATAACACGGGTTAAACCTTACAAGATTTTTTTACTCAAACTTTCACCAATCACCCCTACTACCCGGCTTTTACAGATATTTCATACAAAATATAAACTAACCAAGTCAAATAATACAATGTTTCAGTAGGTATCGGTGTAATAGTAGGTACGAGTACCCTACTACGAGTATAACTACCATATAAAAATCTATTCTGTAGGTTTTGTGTCTTTTATTATTCGATGGGTAAATGTCAGCGGAAATGGCATGATGTACTACAAAACATAATGGCTCAAATATAATACCATTTTAATGTATGGGGGTATGTCAAAGAGCAAAATCGATGGGCTCGCCGCTTTTTTGCTCTTTCAAGAAATTCATCGAGGGTGAAAACTTTCAGTTTCATTATCTATCACTATTACTATTACATCATAACTTATTTAGCAAAATATCCCTTAATGTACAACTTTTCAACTTTATTTATCCGCAAAAAGCCCACCTGAATTTCGAATGATTAATGAATCTTAAATGTACTTACATAGTATCATAGTTTGACCTGGAAATTAAAAAACTCTATCTTTAATAGGGACCTAATATTATGTCTTTTACACACATTTTAATTAACTTTTAGTACACTGTTTCACTCATAATTTTCTTATTTGTGTTATTACAACCGATTCCTTTCCCTTATATGTAACTACCTTTAAATTAAATATCTACCTACCTATATCATATATCTTATAGTACGCGTAAGTAGGCATTTAAAACTCATAAATTTGATATTTTCTTGTAGATTTTTTTCATTTCTTAAATTAGATATGTACACTAGGACTAGAACGCTTATTTTAAGTTTGAAATCGTTCGAGATTGATCAAAATATGTATATATAGGTATATCACTTGAATATAATAGAGGGTATTAATACTACTACCAGCAGAGTACAAATTACCAACAATAAATAGGTATAGGTACTTATACTTTGTACAAAATAATATTAGTAGGGTATCAAATAAAATTACTTTGAATTTGAACATTTTTTGTAGCGTATTTTTACTCTAACCTTAACTCTATTATAATACAATACAATACATTTCGATTTATAAAAGGTACCTACATATTTATAATAGGAGATTGAGAAACAATTTGCGACAATTTACTTTTTCTATCTATATATACTATTATGAACATGGATAAAATGATAAGACATTGTCATTTTAAACTTTAAAAAATAAAATAAAGAATCAAAAGTGAAGACGTGTAAATTGTTGTAAAATGTGTATTTGAACCGCAAAGTCCCTATGGCCTTGAAAGCCAGGAGTCTTTTTTCGTCAAATAAGAATAGCTGTTGTGCTCTAAACTATACTAGCCATTATGCATACTTAAATATTACTTTAGTGGCATAAAAAAACAGTCAAAATCCAAAAGACACTATTATTCGAGTATCTATATCATTCTTTTTTTTAAAGAAATGGAAAATATTGTGGTTCTACTAAAATATATGATGATAACTCTTAATTTTAATGGCCATTCTATATTATCGAAATCCCGACTTGATTCTTATAGTAGCACATAAATATAACTTATATCAGTAGGACGAAATCAATTTCATGCATGAATATTCATAAAAATAAGTTAATGCATACCTATACTTTTATGTTATTTATCTAATGCATAATGCCCGAAAACTTTGAATTTAAATGGAAAAGACGCCTCAAAATTCAAAAAGCGTCAATAAAAAGGACCTCAAAATTCACTGAAAAAATAATATATATAAAAAAAAGTTCACAAATCGATGTTTTCTGAAGTTCTTTGAAAGCTCAGCTCAGCACAATAAATAGCAATCATGTTTGTTATTTTTTAATTACTCCTTACTTTGATTATGAATAATTATATATAAATATTAGGTCTATATCTAACATTGTAATATAGATATGTTAGGTTAGAACCAAGACTAGATTATTGATGAAAATAATTTGACCAAATTTGCGCACATATTTACTTTTAATGAGTAGTCATGTTCGCAGTTTGCAGTCAAATAAGATGATTATGACTTGAAATAGACCTGTGCTACTGTATGCTACTATCTGCATATACTAAACTGATACTAAAGAGCTAAAATTGTCAAATTTACATGAAAATACAATACAACCTACTAGTACTTTTATGTATTTGATAATGCTAGTATATAATGTGTAGGTACTTGAGATGCTTACGATGAAATAAAATGAATGGGTTTAAATTTTTAAGAAAAGTATTTAAACGAGCCTAAGCGGCGGTCTTGGCAGAAAAAAAAAGGGGAAGATAAAGGCGCGGTGGTTAATATGTATTTAAGTACAACTTAAGGTTAATGTTTGCATTGTCATACTGGTAATTGTCGGTGAATATGAACTCGTAATTCTTTCCTATTTTTTTCAACTTTTTCTAAATTATCCACCCTTTTTACATGCCACCACCATCAGCCATATTTCTGCAAACTAGACAGCAAATCTTTGCCATTATACCATAGCTTCAAAATTTTAAATAAACTCAAAACTTTACAATCATAAAATCTGGAAGTTGAAACTCAAAAATCTTTAGAAAAATTTTTGTTATTTTTATTCAAAAATTAACAACTAGACCCAGAAATATTCTTCCATAAATTACAATTCGAAACCTTAAATTGAGATTTCAATAATGTATCAGTAAGAACTACTTACCATGGTGTATGAATGAATATTCAAGTATCAACTGATACATTTAATAGATATTTTTTGATACAATTGATACGGGTATATATTAAGTAATTGTAGTTCAAAGTTAAGTAGAGAATAAAGTCAAAAAATTCAATACTTATTAAAAAAGTGTTCTGAATTTTTCATTGAAAATATTTTTTCTTGTAGATGAATATAATCACAATCACGCAATGTGCTATTTTCAATTTAGAGTTTTTGGGTAACCACTATAATAGCATTTATGGAGGGTTTTAAATATGTAAAAAGTCAAATGAATTTTACTATACTGTATATATAACGAGTATGCTTTACCTTTAATTGCTTGTAGAAACAACATAGCATACTAGAGAATACCTGACAGTAGGTACTATAGGTAGATAGGATAAAAAAAATCTGATTTAAAAAGGGCTTTTTCTTCCCAAGAATTTCAACTGATTGCTCATTTTAAAAAACCCATCTGTCTTTGACTAAAAGTTTCTGCTAATTCGTAAAGAGAGTTTTTATTTTTACCAAACTACTTATTGTAAATTTTATTTTATTTTATTTTATTTTAGTGAGATTATCCCCAGATACATTATGCTCGGTAGTTGAGCTTTGGTATGAGTACAAGTGCAAGTATGGTAGTAAATACGTAGTTTTAGTCGTAGAATGGCTGTGAAGCAGAATAAAATGGTAAAAATGCAAAGATAGGTGGGTGATAAGTGAGAAATGAGAAGAATGAGGGGCAGGGTAGCTTCTGGTTCAAAATTCAAAATTTGAAGTGAAAGAAAAGAGTCATCAGAGCAGAAAGCACAAGAAACTCGAGAGGAAAAAAATATTTATTGTAAGTCGTCGAGAGAATAAAATAAAATTAAACTACAATCTGTAAAATTATATAGAGAGAAATAATTTTTAGAAGGTAGAAGGTTTACTATACTACCATACCAGTATTAAGCTTTTTATAGAGTTTTAGATTCTAATGTGAGATTAGGACCAGGGTTTGAGTAAAATTAGATACTACAATATAAGCACTGCACAGGGTCATTATAATCTATATCACCAAAATTACAATCCTTACAGAATACAAGAAAAAGGTCACCAATACTGTGAATGAAATTTGGCAAAAAGTCCTGCTAAAATCTTTATTCTCATCTTACAAAATAATTGACCAGAATTTCAAAAATCCTAAATTTTTACATTTTTTGACTTAAAAAACAAATGCAAAGACAAAGACATTGCCTACTCTTTAAAAAGTTCGATTTTTGCATTTTTTTTTCAAAATTTCTGTCATCAAATGAACATTTGCTTGTTTGCGAGAACTATTTTCTTAAATAATTTTGGGTTTTTAAACAATTTAACCTTCTCTAGCTGTATATACTCGTATAGCTATATGTAGTACCTATTTACATAGTAATAGGTAGGTATATTTTATTTTCCAGGACACAAAAGGGGTGAAGGCATTCGATTGTAAAAAATACTTACATACTTATAAAATACATTTGAGCACGTGCCACTCCTTTCCTATGGGGTATTACACTTTGTACTTACTAGACTAATGCTCAAATCAGGCTCAGGCAACCTAAATTAAACACAATGTATTTTCCTACTTTATTTTTCTTATCAAATCAACTGACTGCCAATCCTATCAACTACATACAATTCATAGCTTTTGCCAAAAAAAAGTGAAGAAAATGACTCGATTTGAATCGGTCCCAAATGCAAAAATAAAAACACCTCAGTAGTATACTTTTACATTTACATACACTTAAATACTTTACTAGTAAGGTAATACTTGCTCTTCTCTTAATCTAAGTTAACCCTTTCAGCCCCGAATTATGAAGGGTCCATTTTAGAGTGTCGGTCCTATGGACTTTTTTGCTCAGAAGGACTCATTTAACGGTTTCATACTGTTTTAAAAAATTTCTAGGTCAAAATTTTGACCTCGAAATCCTTATGGGGTCATGATTCATATTTGAATCATTGGGATTATAAAGACCTTTTTTTGAAACCCTCAAAATCTATTTCAATTTATTTACCCATAAAGATGGCGTAAAATTTTAAAATATATTTATGTCATTTGATAGATTTTTAACCCAAAAAGCCGT
>JAQIXA010000844.1:0-33310 GCA_034699045.1 Nanhermannia cf. coronata Gr-Ori-00579
TAATAAACTAACATTAGTTTTGATTATTTACCATTTACCATTATATAACGTTAAATAACACTATTTACCACTGGTATATTAAATAATCAGAAAAAGTGGTATATTTTTAACACTGACACTGACTCCTATACATACATAAATCTTAATATGTATTGGCAAAATTTAAGAAAATAATAAAAAATGGTTGGCTATAATTTGAATTTAGAACAGTAAAAATAATAGGTATTATAAAAAAAGAAAGAAATCTTTATCTTTTCCTGGTTTTATCTAGTAGGGTACATAAGTACATAGTATAATGTTCAGTTTAATAAAGAAACATTTCCCAATTATTAGGCACCTATTAAAATAAAATAGTTGGCATTAGCGATTTATAACTACTTATACTCGTAGTTATATAGCTATATATAGTTCAATTTATCCTTAGTCCATTAAGATCATGCCTTAAAACTCAGCAAGAGATTTTGATTTACTATTAATTTAAGGGTCATTTGTGTTTGTGCCATAAGCCATACACTGCTTAATCTCTGATAAAGGGCTATGCTATACGTAAATATTTGTTCTAGAAAATCGCTCTATGATCTTTTTCAGCTTTATCTTTTACTAAAAACAAACTTCATTATTCATATTACATATCAAGAATAAGCAAAATAGGTTATATAAACTTTTCCTATTCTACTATTTAATAATATCGGGATCGGGGTTGTCATTTCAATTATGCTATGATTATTTCATTTTATTGATATTAATATTAATACTCTGATACGAAAAACAATTTAAACCCTGGGTAATATTTATTGCCATTTCATGTAACTTATACATTAATCGTTTATCATTTCATTAGTCACTTCACCAAAAAAACACTAATGGTAAATACTTAAGTGCAAAAAATGTGATATATCTATTATATTCCATATTACTTTCACATTAATAACTTTTTAGACTTGCTCGCTAACTTGCACCGCTTTGATTCAAAATTCTAGTTGATTTGATTCTTCTTATTTAATGATACCGATACCTAACCGATTATGAAAATTTATAATGTACCTACTTACTACCTACCTATATGTAGGAGTAAGTAAGTTTAAGTAAGGGTCTTATTGAAACTCTTTGGCTTTCATTCATATTTAAATTAGATTTGAGAAAAATAATGCAGTTTATTTTAAACCTGAACCTGAGGATTTGACAAAATAAGCTTTCATTATATCAATCCCAATAGGGCATCGTCATCGTAGAATCTTAGACGTCGACTGCAATTATGTCTTTAATTAAACTACCGCAGCTATATGGTAATGTATATACTCGAGAATTGCATGTAATCTTATGTAAAAGTAGGTAGTAGTAGTAGGTAGGTACTTTTTAATACTTTCTACTAAGCTGATACTGTAATATCGATATTTTATCCACCTAGATCAATCTTAAATATCATACACCTACCATTATCACTATGTATTTCATGCAACTAGAACTCTTTGATTTAAAATCATTTGAATTAAATGATAGAATTACAATATTTAGCTGTTTAGTTTAGTAGATTTAAAATGCAATTTGAAGTTGAAGTAAATAAAAAGTTATTGTAATTTGTACTCACGTGCTTTTTAGTAGACTCGGCTCCTTTAATTTTCAAATCTCGGTCAGAATCACCACCATCAATTTCTGTTGAAGGCCACATTGAGGTTGAGGTTGACGTAGAAGTTGAAGTAGAACAAGTTGTCACTTTTGACTTTTTACTTGGCGAAGGGCTTTTGGTACTGCTCTTTTTAGACTTTTCTTGAGAATTTGACTTTTGCTTTTCTTTGGAATTTCTTCTGTTATTTTCTGCAGGTGTAGAATTCTTCAAACTTGAACTTTCCCCTTTTTTGGTTGTAGTTTTTGTATTAACAGGAATTACTGGTTTTTCATCCTCACTACTTTCTTCCTCTTCATCCTCATCATCTTGTTCGTTATACGAAATTTCATTTGACTTTCTTTTACGATCAGATACTGGAGATCTTTCCTTTGGAGTTGGAGTAGTAGACTTGAGATCATCATTTAACAAAGCTTTACTTGCTTTATTTTTTAATATTCTATCTGATCTTTCCTTTTTATCTAATTCTTCAAAGATAAAGCTTGCCTCTAAAATCGCTATTAGAAAAAAAGAAATTTTTATGATTAAACGATTTACTGTTAAAATAATTCTATTATACTTATATTATCTAATAAGGTGGTATAATATGAAAAAATATATTTAGAATAAGAGTTCTTCATTCTTACCTTTTGCATTTAAACTTGCTATTCTTTTAGGCTTAGGTTTTGTTTTAGTTTGTTTCTTTATGATTGTTGATTTAGTTTTAGATGAATTAGATGTAGATGATACTTCTTGTTTGGTTTTGTTATTAGTAGCAGATTCAGATTTACCCTTTGATGAAATATTAGGAACTTTCTTTTTAGTCGCTAAAACAGATACTTTTTGGGGTTGTGGTTTCCCTTTTCCATCATCAGTTTTCTTCGTAGTAGAACTGATTGATTTATTCATTTTAGTTGTTCCCTTTTTATTATTATCAGAAGTTGATTGTTTTGTAGAAACTGAAGATTGTTGCTTAGATTTGGGTGATTGAGGTGGAGATGAATCGCTCTTACTTCTAGTTGTAATTTTTTGCGGTTTTTTACTAATTTTTGTTGAAGGACTTGGTGATTTGTCTTTATTTTTACTGGTACTCGTACTATTATTTGTTGAATTGGATGACCCTGATGATTTCGACTTACTGCTAGCCTTATCCTTATCCCCTTTATCTCCACCGCCACTACTACTGCCTTTCTTAGCGACAACTTTCACTGCTTTCACTGGCGTTTTAGCTTTCTCGGTTGAATTAGATTTCTTTTTGTTATTTTGCGATTCCTTTTCTTTGTCATCTTTATTAGTAATATTTGATGTTTTATTTTTATTACTGTTTGTCTTTTGTGTTGAAGTAGTTGAAGCCTTTTTTTCATCTTGTTTTTTCTTTTCGGAAGCCGACTGAGATTTATTTTGTTTAGCACCTTTACTTGTTGTTATTGTTGACTTTCCTTCTCCACTACTTCCCTTATTAAACTTTTTCGTTTTTGTATTTGATGATAAAGAGGAGGAAGATAATGCCAAAACGAAATCTTCACCAGCCGAACTCATTGAATTTTTGGTCTTTCTTTGGAATAATGATGGAGAGATCTTTAAGTTAGAAGTTGTGGGCTTTTTAATCCCCTGTTTCTTAGAATTTTGAGCTGGCTTTCCCATTTTTGATGTAATTTAGATTTGTTTACCTGAATATAAAATACATTAAATTAAATACTAGTACCGTACCTAAATACATTATAAAAAATAACTATTAACACGCTATATTTATGTATGTACAAAAATTGGAGAATCTTTAATAAAAATAATCAATAAAATAACTTAATAATACATTCATTATAGGTACATACTTTAAATAATGGTAATAGGTAATAGACAGACACACTGTATCTGATAACTGATACATATAGTATATAAAAATAGTAGGGTACATTACACCTGTTAATAATAATTAATAATAATAGCGCCTACATAACATTTAATATGCATTCTCAAAATAAAAATACCTAATTCAATCCCGATTGATATATAACTACTACTGACAACTGACAGCTTACTACTAAACTAATCTTATACTTGTAAATTGTAAGGTATAGCTATCATATCACTTCAATTATGAAAAACGGTAATTAGTTTTTAAAAACCTTACCTTACCAAAGTTAGTAGAAGTAAGCGGTCACTTGAAATTTAGATTCCAAATCAGAGGGATGAAATTCCAAGGGGTTGAAGCTGGACGCTCTACTTTCTCGGACTTCGGAGGAAATAATATAAAAATATTTCACTCTTGATTTATCTCATTTTTAATGTTTCTCAAACTGTCAAAATGAAAAAAAAAATTATCTTAATAGGTTTTACTTTATAAAAATAATGGAAAAGATCATTTGTACATTGATTTTACATAGTATAATTTATTATAGCAGCATAGTATCTCTGTCTCTGATATTGATACGAGGCAGGTCTTACGAAAAGTAGTAATCTACATCTACTACATAGCTAGGTACCTACCCTATATATTTTATTGTATTTAGAAAACACTACTTACCTTGTACTCTTATGATTGAAAAAAGACTGTTGTTTGATTTGGTGGCGGGTTAACCCCACCAAATGACACAAAACACTTGAAACTCCTCCAGTGTAATTGTTTAATAGGTCAATTAATTGTTCTTAAATATTTTTATCCACCTTATCTTCCAAAATATTTCTTTGGCTTTCTTTTCCTAGCCATTTATAATGCACATAAAAAAAGGTTGAAATACTATTATGTATCTAGCTATATAGAAGTTGGCGTATGGGGTTAGTTTTCATCAGAGTTTGTCTTGACTTACTTTGAAGCTTTTTTTACGCTGTTCTGCTACGAATTCCGTATAACCTATAATACCATTAGTCCTTTCCTTATCCTGGCTATCCTGCCTGCCTGAGTTCATGAGAATTTCACTATGTATGCTATGTATTCATTCCTACAGTAAAAGTATGTAGGTACCTACTTACATCAAAAATATAGAAATAGAATAGAAGTATTATAAAATAAAGTATTATTACATGTACAGAGCAGAGATCTTTTTGGTGGTTCTACAGATTCACGCCTTTAACTGTGCAGGAGCATGCCCGATGACCTCGAATCTCTCCCTATAAGCTACATCCTTCACCAGAAATATCCGTCCATGTCCAATGGTTATCCATGGTTTGCATATTATCATTAGCACAACATATCTACAATGCAATACATAGAAGAAACAAAATTGACCAAAAAATGGATGAATCTTTTAGACTTAGGATTAGAAGATTAACCAAGATAATTTTCTATCTTACCTTACAAATACCTTGCAAATGTCCACTAACTTGTAGTAGAGATGTCTAGCTTCCTTATGCACCCACTTTAGATGATTCTTGACTTGTTGGAGATGATGATCTTGTGGTGGAATCACAGTTACTCCAGATTTTTGTCAAAATTGATGAATAATTCTTTCAAAAATGTAAAAATTCAGTAGAAAAAGGTAAACCCTCAAATTAAATAGTAAGCTCGTTCCTATATCAAGTGTGGGTTTTCGGCCAAATTCAAATCTTGTATTGTCATTTTGTTTGTTAGTTTCATTTTTTTTGGAAAAAAAATTCTGAAAAAAAGTCGACTTTTTAGTTTTTTGGTCCCGGTTTTCGTTTTTTTTTTTGACATTTTGGACACAATTTGGACAAAATGACTTCTCCAGCGGTGGCTATGGCCAATGTGGACAATTCAAGGGAGCGGGGAATTGCAGAATATAAGAGAAAAGTTGCTGAACACGGGTAAATTACACCACTTTCTTTTATTACTTTAGCTTTCTGAATTTTATTATGCTAGCTGCTAGTCTACCACCTTAATGTTAGATCATGGCCTATTCAGTTCATAAAACCAGATTTTGGCCTTAAATTGGCATGCATTTAGGTACTTCTGAGAATGATAATTATGTATTTAGGCCAGAGTTTGGTTCTTCAGAAATTAGATTTGTAAAACGATAAAAATTTTATATTTTGTATATTTGCAATTTGCAGGGATGTCGGTCAAAGACTTAAAGAAAGTAAGTAAATTATTGTCTGTATTTTTTTATCAAAGGGTTTATCAGAGTTATGGCCGCAAAAAAGGGGCCATAACTCTGATAAACCCTTTGATAAAAAAATATAGACAATACATAAATTAGGTATTTTTTTTGTTTGATTATGATTATAATAATCTATGTATTTTTAGTGCGTGAGCAATTAAAGGAGCTTACGAAGCAGTATGATAAGTCTGAGAATGATTTGAAGGCTTTGCAAAGTGTTGGACAGGTAACATTGTCATTGCATTGTAATTTGAGTTTGAGCAGGATTTTATATTAATGTGTTTCTAAATTTTAAGATTGTTGGTGAAGTACTGAAGCAACTTACTGAAGATAAATTCATAGTAAAGGCCACAAATGGACCACGTAAGTTTGTCGCTGCATTAACTTTTATCCTAATCAGCTCAAGCTAAGCTGATTACTTTTTTGTAATGTGTTGATATTGATGTTAATAACTTTTTATTTTCTTGTAGGATATGTTGTTGGATGTAGAAGACAATTAGATAAAACAAAATTAAAAAGTGGAACCAGAGTTGCATTAGATATGACAACATTAACAATCATGAGGTAATTTTTTGACAGCTAAATAAAATAATTTTCTATGAATGTACATAATATTTTGCTTCTTGTTTTAAAGATATTTACCAAGAGAAGTTGATCCTTTAGTATATAACATGTCACACGAAGATCCTGGAGATGTTACGTAAGTACAAATAAGATGATGTGTAGATACAGGTACACTAGGTATCTAATCTAGATAATATTAATTGCTAATTTTTTTTAAATTTTTCATAATACAGATATAGTATGATTGGAGGATTAGGTGACCAGATCAGGGAATTAAGAGAAGTTATTGAGCTCCCGCTCATGAACCCTGAATTGTTTCAGCGAGTAAGTATTAAAATCAGAATGATTATGATATTTACTAGATTATACATACAATGATTTTGGTTTTTTAACTTTGCACTTTTTATCATTAGATATTTTATTTAGATATGCTATAATATCATTATGTAATTAATTTCATTTGTCTAAAGGTTGGAATAACTCCACCTAAGGGTTGCTTATTATATGGAAGTCCAGGTAGCTATTTACAAAGCATAAAAATAAACCTAATTTTCACGATTAAATTATATTTTATAATTATACTAAATTCTAGGAACTGGAAAAACACTTTTAGCTCGTGCAGTAGCATCACAACTTGATGCAAACTTTTTAAAAGTAAGTAATTTGATTTTAATTAATATACTTATTTCATTTATTTCATTCAATTCTTATATTTTTTAAAGGTTGTATCGAGTGCTATTGTGGATAAATACATTGGTGAAAGTGCTAGACTTATCAGAGAGATGTTCAATTATGCCAAAGATCATCAACCATGCATTATCTTTATGGATGAGATTGATGCTATTGGTGGACGTCGATTCTCAGGTAAATATCTTTCCGTAAATTATATTACATTACCAGTAGTATCAAGTACCAGTACCTTTATCGGTACCTCATATTATCTTTTAAGATTAATATTTGATTAGTATAAATATTGTTTTTTGTCAATTTCAGAGGGTACCTCAGCTGATCGTGAAATTCAAAGAACTTTAATGGAATTATTAAACCAAATGGATGGCTTTGACTCTCTTGGTATATTGATAATTTATTTACAGAATAATTTAATAGTGTGCTATATATACATGTACTTATTTATTTTATTTTATTTTAATTTTAGGTCAAGTTAAAATGATTATGGCTACTAATCGGCCAGATACTTTAGACCCTGCATTACTTCGTAAGTTTCATCATTTCATATTTAAAACTTGTTTAATTTTTAACCATAAAATGTCGATTAGCTATTTATATTTTAAAATTTCTTGTTATTTACTAGGTCCTGGTAGACTTGATCGAAAAATTGAAATCCCTTTGCCGAATGAACAAGCTAGATTAGAAATTCTTAAAATTCATGCTGGTAAGTATATTCTGTAAATTCATAATTTTATGAATTATGTACCTACTTATTACTTACCATCACATTTCATTGTCATTTTTCTTAATTTATTCAGGTCCAATATCTAAACATGGTGAAATTGATTATGAAGCAGTGGTAAAACTTTCTGATGGATTTAATGGAGCTGATTTGAGGAATGTATGCACAGAAGCCGGTTTATTTGCAATTCGAGCTGAAAGAGATTATGTTATACAAGAGGATTTTATGAAAGTAAGTGAATAATAAAATTACTTGAAAGCAGTAATTTGTAGTTAGTTGTATTTTAGATCATACCTAATTAATATTAATATTTTAGGCCGCAAGAAAAGTATCGGATAATAAGAAACTCGAATCAAAACTTGATTACAAACCACTTTAATTAGGTAAATTAATTTATGCTCAACAATTTTTTAAAGTTATTTTTACTTATTCTTTAATTAATTCTAAAAAATAATGGCTAAAAGTTTGTACTAACTATCATATGTATACAAGTTATTTAATTTAAAATTGTTAATAAGTATTTTCCAAAAGGGCGAATAATTGTAAACTTAACCAATAAGTATTTACAACTAAAAAGATATATTTAATGTGTTTATCACAGTAATCCTAAGAAATATTTGCACAAATGATTGAAATATCCACCAATGTGTGTTTACTAATTTTTTCAAATAAAGTTTCAAAAAGTTATGAAATTGTATTATGAAATTGTTTTTCATATTAATTAGTGGATACCTAATACCTAGCCTATACCTATGCTATGCATGCAATTCTTCATTTGTTATTTGTTTGTACTATAAGACAGAAATTTTAAGCTTATTTGTAAAACGATTGTAGTGTTGGTATATAGCAAAGGCGAAACTGCGAAACCCGTTCTTTGAATTCATTAAAAAGTTATTAAATTAATTTACTTTAACTAGAACTTGATAGGAATAAAACGTGCCAATAGAAGTGACAATTTTCCAAGAATTTTTACACTAATCTTATATAAAAGATATAGATATAGGTAATCCTAAATAAGTGCCTACACAGGACATAGTAATATGTACCCTACTTATAATGTACTATCTATCTGTAGTTAACATGAAACAGTCCTAATGTATTCATTTATAAGTTCAATTTTAATCAATAGATACCTACCTATATGGAAAAGTACTTAACTATCTGCATATAACTACCTTTAACATTAAAAAAATTAAATGTCCACTACTACAGTAATATGCAAAGAACTACAATGATTTTAAGTTGACTGGACAAGAAACTTAACCTGAACTGGACTGGTCAATCTACTTTTACTCAAATTTTTTACTCAAGTCTAGAGCTCGAGAGGACAATTTTTTATATGTATGCAGTAAAAAAAACAGTAGTTTATAAAAGTTATAAGGCTACATAGTTAGAAAATGTTTAATCAAAACCAAAACTGTTTTACGAGTTAGTGTACTGTAACTTATAATTATCATTATATTCAATTCGGTAATTGAATAAGATATCATATTACAAATTTCTAAAATTGCCAAGTGTCAATTTTCAAGCTTTTTAAACTTGAACTTATCGTTATTAAAAGAATCCTACCAACTTGAAATCGTAAAATAATTTACTTAAGCATATCCATATCAAACAGTTCACATTCCTACTGGATGCAGATGGTTTAATAAAATATTTATATAGTTATTTTAGTTATTTTAAATATTTTAAATAGTTATTTTAAAATTATCATATCAGCCTATGTAATTATGTATCAGGCTATCTGAAATCTGATACATGTACTTTTATTATTTTTAACTTTTAACCAAACTGATACCGATAAATAAGTACGCTGAACCTCTGTAGGTCCCTATTCACTATCATTGCATTGCAATTGCAAGGTTAAAATGTGTATTTTTTCAAAAAATTGATAGTTAGAAATAAAATTGTGGTGATCGAATCCTTAAAACGGTAAGCAATATTAATGAAATATCTTAATCTTTTTTTTACTCTTTCAGAATGATTCTATTGACATTAATTTTGATTATTGACTTTTGATTTTATAAATTTTGAAATTACAACTTTTTAATTTTAAAGTCTTTCTGAAGGTTAATTATATACCCTGTACAAAACAAAGAAAAAGCCATAAAATGAATTTTTTTATATTTAAACATTTACATCACATAAACACTAAACAAACGCCAAATAAAAACCATTGAATATACAATAATAGTAGGATGGGTATATTGCTTTTGTATGTTCTTAGAAAAGTAAAAAACATCTATTCATATTCATATTCTAAGAATCTAAAATGAAAACTTTGAAATTTTTCTAAAATAAAAGTACATATTCAAGTATGAATTTTGTAAAACTCAAAGTAAATGAATTATTTTCGAGCCGGTACAAGAGTCAGTCAAATTCAAAGAAAAAAGTTTTTTCTATACCCTGGAGATCCATATCTGGATCTGGCGATCTTTTGGATGATGATGATGATCCATTTGGAACTGAACTCAAAACCTTTTCATTGGGTCATTATCATAAAAATTATGTGAAATACCTAATTTGATCACTCATATTTTGAAAACTTTAGAATTTGTTCCAGGCTATCCACAATTAGCATCAGAACAACATCAGAATTTGAGAGATTTTGATAATAATATTATTGAACCTCAAGCGTCATCAACAGGCGGGATTGTTGACGAAAATATGCCTTTAGCAGGGCCATCCACATCTTTGGATGAAACAGCTCCATTACGCGGCCCATTAAGGTAAAATACTTAGAAGAATGAGTAAAAAAGTTGTGTTCAAAATTGATAATTTGCTTTAAGTAAATGAATTTGTTTAAAAAATTGTGGCTAATTTGAAATTTTTATTCAAGGTCAAGTTTCTCTCATTCAGTTCCAGATGAAATGATTGAAGAAGAGGATGAAGATCTCACTTCTCACATGTTTAAATCTCAAATGAAGAAACTTCGATGGGCTTTCATTGTTGGATCTTTGTAAGTTTTTTTTAGAAAATCTTAAATGTGATCGTACAGATACTATTTATATCATATCAGTAGACTCATGAATGGAAAAAATTATCATTTATCTTGTTTTTAGGTCATTAGTCTTTATTGGATTATTCCTAATATTAGTATTAATATTTCGTCATACAAGTAGCCATGAAGTTGTTCATGTTCCAATCTCACCAAATCCTCTAACACCTCGAGAAAATGATGCCAATCGATTGCTTTCAATTGCTTCACAGTTTTCTTTGCCAGATGTTGAATCCAGGAAAAATAAAGAGCTTATATTTGGAATTAAGCATTTAGGTGATATGAATCCAGATGAAGTTGATAAAGGTATTTTAATTTTAAAATATTTGATAAGTTAGGTAGGGGCCTAATTTGTATACATACCTATATATAGTATATGCATAAGTTAAGGGAAAAACAATTTTACGAAATTTTTTCAAAAAAACAAAAAAAAAATTCTATTGGTATCTAATTGCCTACTGATATTTGTTTTAAAAATAGTTTAAAAATATATCAATAATGTAATTAGGCAGGTACAAATATTTCCTTAAAAATTTAAGCTCTGAAATACTTCATGCCTCAATTTTGAAATCATGTATAATTGAGGCAATAAGAACCTTGAAAACAACTTTCATTCAAAAAATTTAGTCTACTAACTTTTAACCTTATTTTATTGCAAAATTTTTTGTACACAAGTTGTTCCAAATGACGAAGAAATCCTGGAAAGTTTAAAAATTGGCCAAGAAATGCTTGCTGAACGTGATTCGATAGAGCAGAAAGTGTTGAAAAATGAAACCTTACCCAAAACTTCACCCTCTTATATTCATCAAAAAGGCTTTCGAAACACTTCAATTGAAGCCCAGGCTCAAAGCAGGATTGGCTATAAATTTGACAAAGCTTCACAAAATGTGGCTCAATTGTAAGTATGTCTTGAAAATTTTTGAAAAATTTAAAAATTTGGCATTTCTATTTCAAAAATTAGATTAAATTTGACAAAGGACCGAGCTGTCGAAGGAATCGTGACTATCGATGGAAGTCAATCGAAAGATTGCGAAAATTTCAAAGTTAAACTCCAATGTAATAACTCATATCCCTATAGATTGATCAATGGAACGTGTAATAATTTACATAAACCTTTGTGGGGCTCTGTAAATCAACCTTATAGGAGAATCCTTCTACCTGATTATGAGGATGGTTAGAAAAATTACATATTTTTAACTTTTTTGGGGTAATTTTTTTTTGAAATTTTTGGTACAAAATAGGTATTTCCAGACCAAGAGAATATTCTATAGATAGAAATACTAGCTTGCCGAATCCTCGTTATGTTAGCTTCAAAGTTCACCCAGATAAATTTCGACCTGATCCAAATGATATATCTTTAATGTTACCTCAATGGTTAGTAGAACTTTAAAATACTTTTAATTTTGTTTGGTTTGAAATATTAATATTTATTTTTACAAAAAAGGGGCCAATTCATAGATCATGGTAAGTTTTTTATACTAGAGTATTTATTCGGTAGTATTATAATTAAGTATAAACCAGTGCAGAGATTGAGTAGGTACTTAATCGCATAGAAAACCTATTTTATGATACTTTTCTTGCAAGTATCTTCGCCTTTCTATCCGAAAAAATTACTTCCAGTCAGCATTGTCAAGTGTCGGAAGTACCCCTATCAGAGCACTTGTTCTTGTTTTAGATATCACTGGAACAGCTATTTCAACTGGAGCAAATGGTTCAACAATCTCATGCTGTAATCACTATCATATCTTGAATCTTTCACATCCAGAATGTGTCCCAATTTTCATTGATGTAGAAAATGATCCATTTTACAAACAGTATGGAAGGAAATGCTTAAATATGGTCAGAGATGCTCCAGCATTAACTTGTAAGTCAATTTTTACATTTAAATTATGAATTCAAGTTTATGTTCTAAATTACTTCAGTCCTGACAAAATAAATTTTGGAGCTTTTGGAGCTTTTTATGCTTTTAGTGTACTTGAGACTTGTTTTATTTTTAGCTGAATTTATCGAATGATTTGTAATTTCAGGTAAATTGGGTCCTCGAGAGCAGTTTAATCAAATTACATCATTCATCGATGGATCGAATATATATGGATCGACAGTGAAAGAGATCAATTATCTTAGGGCAAGTGGTGCTGGACCTGGCCGACTTCGAGCTGTACCTACAATTATGGACTTGAAATCATTTTAATATTTTTGAAAATCATAAAAAAATATTTTTTATAGTCGTATGCATCTGATGGTCGAGAATTGCTGCCAATTTCAACAGATACTGACGATTTGTGCAACCTACCTGAAGAAATTGCTCAAAATCGGTATTGTTTCAAATCAGGTAAGATACATACTTTTAAAAAAATTCAAATTTTTTTTAAAGTACATACCTAGTTACCTAATACCTACCTACCTATTTGTCCTTTAAATTGCAAATTAGGGGATGTCCGAGTTAATGAACAATTGGGCCTTACTTCAATGCATACTGTATGGACTAGACATCACAATCAAGTAGCCGTCAAATTATCAAATTTGAATCCTAAATGGGACGATGAAAAAGTTTTTCAAGAATCACGTCGAATAATTGGAGGTAAATTTACTAATTCAGACTTTCAAAAACTATTGGAAATACGATTAAAATTCAAAATTTTACAGCTCATATGCAACATATAACTTATAATGAATTTCTTCCATTGATCTTGAGTGATGATTTGACATACACGGCAAAATTATTTTCAAAAAGTGAAGGATTTGATATGGGCTACAACAATACTTTGAATCCAACAATAGCGAACGTAAATTTTTTATTATAATACAGAATAGATACCTTATTTCATTTCTAATTAATCAGATTTCTACCTCAACTTGATAGTACCTATCTTATGTTAAATTGAATTTTCAGAACTCAAGTACATAATTGATTTTAGTATGTCATGCCTTATATATTTTCAATTAGGTTTTTGCAGCAGCAGCTTATCGTTTTGGACATTCAATGATTCAAGGATTAGTCAAACTAGTTGGACCTCATGGAAAAAATGAAGATTATATGCAACTTCACAAGTTATTTTTCAATCCGTTTAAAATTTGGAATGGACAACAAATGGATGCGATGCTTAGAGGACTAGTTAGCACACCTGCAGCTCGAGTTGATACTTTTTTTACAGCTCAGGTAAACAACTGTTTTTTTTTCTATGAAATATTGAATAAAATTCGATTTTTAGCTTTCAGAAAGGTTATTTCAATTTAGAAACGAATCATTCGGCTTTGATCTTGTAGCTGTAAATATACAGCGAGGTCGAGAACATGGACTTCCAGGTTTGAAAAAAATTTTATCATACAGAATACTGAATTTAGCCTATGCAATGTAGCACAAATACGAGTATATCTAAAACTTCATATAATTTCCATTTTAAGGTTATACAAAATGGAGAACTGTTTGTGGACTTGGCGAGATTAAAAATTTCAGCGATTTAGACAATTTATGGGATCCTGAAACGCTTGAAATAGTTCAGAAAATTTACAAGTACCCTAAGCTAATTAATAGTAAGTAAAGTTTTGTTAATACATATTTTTTTCATTTTTTGTAAGATATCCAGAAGATATTGATCTATACACTGGCGGTCTAGTGAGTTCTAAATAATTTTATCAAAATTTTTAAATAGAATAGATATTATAATTCAAGGCAGAACTTCCTATACCTGGTGGTATACTTGGTCCGACTTTTGCTTGTCTTGTTGCTGATCAATTTTATAGGTACAAAAATTCATACCAATACTTTTATTCTACACTGCAAGTTTTAATGTGAAATTTTTTAGGTTGAAATATGGTGATAGATTTTGGTACGAATCAAGCATGCCTTATGATGCATTTAAATCAGGTAATACGTACAAAATATCCAAGTAAGTATTATTAGGCTAAATTTCTTAATTTCTTAAAAGACCAATTAGATGCAATCAGATCGATCAAATTATCGCGGATAATTTGCGATAATTCAGACGACTTGTCCGGCCTACCATTGGGTAAAATTGTCAAACCTCGATAAACATTTGAACATTAAATTTTATGCAAAATTTCAAATTTTTTCTAGATGTATTTACACTACCGTCTGAATCAAACCCCATAATTTCATGTGGCGATCCACAAATTCCCAATCTAAATCTGGAAGCCTGGGAAGAAATCCCTGAAAAATTTAAAATGTCATCTTTAAACTCCAAATCAAGTAGAAAAAATGGGGTCAAAGATGATAATAAGAACGACGATGATGATGAATATGATCCATACGCTCATATACTGTCATCTGAAGAACAAGACAATTTCCATGATAAAGATAGTAAGGAAATTCCTGGAACTAGTTTAAAACGAGCCAAAGAATCTGTTAAATATACTTTTGAACCTAAAGAAAAAGGCGATAAAAATCAATATCATACCGATCAATCAGTAGTAAAAGCAAATAAAGTAGATACAGTTTCTCAAACTACAAGAGATAAATCATCAAATTATTATTTGGGCTCAAAAGCTGTATTTAAAAAAACCAGAGAACATGGGATTATTATAGAATGGAAAAGCTCTAATGAATCAGACACCTAATTTTAAATTTTTTATATTTTTTGGTTTTGAAATTACTAATTTCTTCTTTACTTTCTTATTTGTACATCTTGTAATACAATTTGTAATTATTTTCATAACTTTAAATTATCAATTTTGAAAAAAAAACAATTTTTTGTTACTTCTAAATGTTTATCTTATCGGTTCTGAATGCAATATAAACATTGATAATTTGACTACTTTTTTCCAAGGTTAGGTTATTTATAAGTCAGTTTTAGTTTAGGTTTATTCGAAGTTAGTGCAAATTATCGCAAAGGTTTTTTTATGTGAATTTGTAATAGTACCCTACCCTATCTTATATTACAAACCTTTTATAATTTGAAGAATTCAAGAATTATAAGAAAAAAAATGATATGAGAAACCAAATGACATTTGACATTTTATTACTTATCTATTGACTTTTATTTACTTATACAATTCTTACTAAATAAGATAGATACTAATAGAGCATATAATATACCTATTAATATTAATAGTTACAACTTATTTTTGAAATGTTTATTTTAATCTGTTATTGTTATTTCACATATCTATCTCAAGTTTATTCTCAAGTTTATAAAGGACAAATTATCGATAATATTTGATCTTGAAAATTTCCATAAAAAATTATAATTTTTCAGTGAAAATGAAGTATATTTGCACAAATTTGGGAGCAATCCGAACTCTGCATATTGTAAAATTACAGAATTTTATATTTTAATCAGATTCTAATTTAGCTTTTTTTATAGATAATAGGCTCAATTTGTATTTTTTTGTTTCTCCTCGAGTTCGATATTGAGATTCCGGAAGAGACTATCTTTTTTGCAAGTCAAATATTTTGCCTGGCAATTTCTACGATTTATTTACTAGCTTATTTACTATGGACTGATCAACTGGTTTTGAGCAAATGTAATCAAAAAATTGTAAGTTTTTAAGCATATTTAAACATCTTAAGTAACTTTATATGTAAATATCATGTTTGACAAAATCTCTTAATTGTACATTCTAGTCTAATTATTGTATAATTTTTCTCAAAATAAACTAATAATCACCTGTATTAGAGGGCATTTTGCCATTTAAAGCAGATATTTCAAAATATTTGGTTTTCAGGACCTTAGTTATCACATCATCGGGACAGTTTTACTCATGGTATCAGGGATAGACGTAATTCGATGGTCAGAAATTTCAGAAATTTGTCCTAATGGAGATTGCCCACTAACTTATTTCAAACCATATGCAAAGGTTCAATCGATTTATATGTATACCATGCTCAGTTTGAACTTTTTATCTTTGAGATAGAAAGTAATTTTGGAATTTTATATTTAGATTTTGTCATTTATAAACGGAACTCTATATGGCCTAGCTGTTTTCCTATTGGGGAAATCGACAATAATTGATCCAGAATTTATTGAAGAAGATTCGATTTTAATTCAAAATCCTGGAATGCCATACGCGTTAAGTCAAAAAGGGTCTAGGAAATTGATCATGAAAAGATATTCTGATCTTCATTAAATTGGTAGATTTTTTAGAAATAGTTGTCTAGTGTCTAGTATGTATCTAAATAGATACCTACTTTAGCAGTTTAGAATATACATAATATATAATGTGTGTATGTATTTACGAGTAGTAGAAATAGAAATACAAAAGGTAAAGATCAAGAACGAATTTAAGATTTAAAAAAATTTTAATTTAAAATATATGTAAGTACATAATGAAATTAAAATTCTTTTTGAACTTGGAAATATCTCAAAAACAATAAAAATCTTGCACAATGTCCTTTAAATATCGTTTTTGTATACATATTGGATAATTTATTAACGATAAGAGACATGTAGTCAGTACTGTAGAGTGTTGAGTACAGATAATTGGTTCACTACTCAGCAGCTTTATAATATGTACTTATACGGTAGCTACCATCTGTATATACTTATGTATCCTTCCAATGCAATGCAATGCCAAGTCAACTTTAATTTTTAAACCTATTTTTTATATCGTATATTTAGTGATAATTTTAGATGAATATTTGTTTTGGAGAACAATGAATTAAAGTACCAAGTACCTACATAAGTATGATAATGAAATGCAAAATTACTTTAGTTTATAAACATTAAAATTTAAACGTTAAACTTTAATCAAGTTCCATTCTCATTTGTTGCAATTGAAAATCCGTTCTCAATATTTGAATTACTTTGATAGTTTGGATTTTGTGAACTTTGAGATGACAGTAGAAGAGGATCAGATTCGGCAGCATCCTCCAAAATTTTCAAATAATTATTTTTCTTTTTTCGAGCTCTTAAAATGAATATCAAAACAACTATAGAAAGAACCAATTGAATTGCAATAACAAATAGTGTTCCGTTCCTGAAACCCACGGTATCGAAAAGTATACCACCTACTGATGGCCCTAAAATGTTTCAAGAAAGAAAATTTAGTTTTTACTATGTTTTATCGTATATAAAAGAAAACCCTCACCTATAAAATTTCCTATAGCGAACATGCTGGTCCAAAGTCCTAAAATTTTGAAATACCAAAGTCAAAATTTACAAATTTTTTATAGAAAAAACCTGAAATAATTCCATAAGTTGAGACTGAATTTGGGAATCCATTAGCTCTGTATTTGTAAAAAAATTGTAACTATTTTATATCGAAAATTTAAATTTAAATTATATATCTTACAATGAGGCTTTGAGAGCTTCAACAAATCCAGCAGGAATAATCGCTCCAAACCCAATACCTTGTATAGCAAGTCCAATACAAATGAGCCAAATATTTCTAGAAAAATAACGTTTTAAAAAACAATGAAACTTTTTTTGTATGTTAAGTTTAGGTATAGGTACTTTTCAATTGGTAGTAAAGGCAAAGGTCCGATTAAAATGTATCCAATTATAATCAAAATTGAACCTATTAAAGTGATGTATTTTGTTTCTTGTATTTTGTCACAAATTCGTCCCCAAATTGTTATTGAAATAGCATACATTCCTTGAATAAATTAAAAAATATGATTTTTTTTGAAAATTGTAAATGTGCAAATTAGGTAAGTGTACCTCCACTCGTTATGAATACAAGTCCAACATAAAATGGGCTCAAATTAAACTAGAAAAATGAAATTAATTTTGTAAAATGAGTAAAAATATTTTTTCAAAATATGTACATGTACCTCGCGGATATGTGGTTCTAAAGTAGCAGTGACAAACCCTAATGATAATGACATAGCAGCTGTACTTGAACCTAAAATTTATTATATTTTTCAAAATTTACATATAATACTAATTATAATACGAGTGTGTATCATAAAGTATAAGAATAAAGAAATAAGTAAGTAGGTATAGGTATGTAAGTATCATAAAGTAAGTACTTATATATAATATTAAAGTACCTGCTAAAGCAACATCGGGCACTTTCATCACAGAAAACATTTTAAATCCTCCAGAATAAATTGACTTGTCAATCTCAGCTGGTATATTTTTGGGCATTACTAATGTTGCAAAAAGTCCTTAAATTAAAAAAAAATCAAATTGAGATCCAATTATGTACTCGTGTAAATAATTTGATTTTTTTCAAACCTGATATAAAAAGTAAGCTTCCAAGCAATGCAAATGGGAATGTAAAGCCACCTATCTAAATACTTTATATATAGTACATATCAAGAATGTATAATAATAATAATTTACTTCGTAAAGTCCACCACCAAGGACAGGGCCGATTATTAACCCAAAACCAAAAAATGTTTCCAAAAATGCAAAAGTTGTTGCTACCTTAAATAAAATGTAAAGTTAAACAATTTTTTCGACCATTATAGCTACTTATGTTATGGTTATGTTAGGTAATAATATTGTCGTATTTCTTACAGATTCTGGAAATTCTATAGCCTATAAGTATTAAAATGAAAAAATTTAATATATAATTGAAATTATTTTTCTAAATAATTTAGATTTCTTACAATAATGGTAAAACTCGATGTGAAGAAAGCGGACGCTCCCAAACTTTCGAAAATTCGAATGGCAAATGCAAATGCTATGAAAAGGTGCGTATTTTCAAATCGATCTAAAAATCTAAAATGATAGAAATTACAAACAAGAAAGAAAATTCCAATATTTTGATCAATAATACCCAAATAATATACAACCGAGCCCAGCTATAAAGATCCCTGTTTTAAAGAGCTTTTTTTCTCCAATTTTGTCAATCTAGATAGAGAACAGCACGATTACGATTCATAGTAGGATATTTAATATTATAATATGTATTATGTTAAAGTTCAAGTAGAAAATTTTCAAGAAAAGTTTAAAAAATTAAAATTTGTTTTACAAAATTTAATTTTACTTACAAACATTCCGTAAATCGGTGCCATAATAAAAGCAGTTAACTCAAAAACTCCAAAAATAAAACCATATTCCGAAGGTGTAGCACCTTTTTTCTCGGCCTATTTAAGTATTACAAAAATAGGTACAGCATAACTTAAATAAGCAGTATTAGTAAATAATTATAGTCTACAATTACCTCAGCCGGAAAAAATGGACCTTGTAGACTTATAGTCATTCCAGAAAAGAGATCTGCGAGGCAAAAGACTGAAATTGTAAGGCATTGTCTTTTCGTAAATCCGAAATATTTTTTAGGTTCTACAGGTCTTGAATTATTTTGTGATTCTGAAAGATTTTGAACTTGTGGAAGAATACCACAACTTTTTTCACAATTTCCAGAATTGATTGAAAAATTTACACATTCTAAATTTAACTGTTTCTTACTCGACATTTTACTTTTCTTATAAAAATAAGCCAAGTCGAGGTAAACACCTTAACTTAATTTTATATAAAAAACAATGATTTCTTAATGTTATTTCTATTTTTCATAGTTTAATCTTATCTTAAAGTCTATATGTACCTACTTAAATATCAGTAACTACTGAAATAAGTAAAGTACGCACTTAAGATACATATAGGTATTACTATTAGATTATTAATACTCCGTATAATAAGCAGGATAATACTTATTAACAGATTTTATTTAGCTTCAAAAATAAGATACAATACAATTCTTTACAAGATAATCTATTTGTCAGAGTCAGACTTATATCAATAGAAAGAGAAATTCTTTAATTTTTATCGGCGACATTAATTTCCAGTTTTTCAGGTTCACATTTTTATAGACTTCATACTTAAAGGTAGAACTTGAATCAAGTGTCATTAGAATTGTTAGTTTATCTTTACTATATACATGCATAGTATCTTTTAATTAATTCATATTATAAATTTTAGGTTGTATAATTTGTTCTTGTTTAATATCTAGGTATATGTAGTATGTATAGTAGTGTTTTTCCTTTACCCTACTTACTGCTACTCTATATTGTAGGATACTACTACTACTACTGAAAATTTATTTACTAAAAGTACTATCAGTATCTTGCTTACATTAATATGATAGGTAGGTATTGTATAGAGGACTTTAAATTTATTTTATCTTAGGTAATAATTATATAGGTACTAGGCACACATTAAAGTTTATAAAATTTATAAAATTAAAGAAGAATTCATTCCATTTTTGAGAATCCATTCATCATATCCCATCTCAGAAAGAAGGCAACCAGCCACACAAGCGGTTAAAAAATTTGTCCCAACTAAAAAGTACATTTTTGACTAAAATATTTATCTAATTTATTCAAAGAATTACCTGCCGCAACGAAGCTAAAATTTTTAAAATTTTAGAAAAAAATACATTTTCAAATTGCAATCGAAATTGTAATACCTTAGCGTAATTACAGACACAATATCATTTTTTCTATTAGGCGCAATAGTCACCAAAATACCAAGCTGAACACCTAATACGAAATTTTTTAGAAATGTCAGAATCAGAATTTATGCAAAATCAAATTACCTATAGCAGGCACATTAGCGAAGCTGCACAGAGCGTAAGTCGCAATGGCTACAGATCTAGGCTAAAATATTTATTTTAAATTTCATTTTTACTTAAAGTTCATTTAATTTATTACACTTAAAGCCATTTTAGTTAATCTCTGATAGGCTACAAAATCTGTCAGGATCAATTTGACTCCTATCAATTTGGCTACTGCATCTATATATTTTAAAAGAAAATTTTTAAAAGGAAATTCTGATTTGATCTTTTTATTTACCAATTTCTTCATAATCGACACCCATAGCCCAGGCAAAGGGTATAAAGATCTTGCCCAAAATGTACTTTTAAAAGTAATTAAAATAAATAAAGACAATTTATTATACAGTTATAGTATTTATAGTAATACCTCAAGATTTAAAAACTCTAATCCTAATAAACCTCCAAACCATCCGATGACAGAATTCCTAAAAAAAATTTGAATTTTGAATAAAAACCAGAATTTACTTAAACATATAATATATAGATACAGATATATTCTGTACAAGTAACTGCTATTTTAGTTTAAATTTTTAAGGTTTAGTTTTAGTTTTAGTTTTAGTTTTAAGTTTAATTTTAGTTTTAAGGTAAGGTAAGTATATTTCTTACACAAATGAAACAAATGCGATAAAAGCAACACAAATTGCAATGATACCTAAAATATTTGAAAAAAAATTTTTAAAGAATTTTTACTTTTAAAATATTTTCCTTACTTCCTATAACTTCGAGTGATTGAATCGCGCCATCAGAAGCAACGCCCAAAATCGTTTGATCTTTTTTCCTGTAAAATTTTAAATATTCAAAATCTCCCTATTTGACTACTATGAGGTAAGATTGTTAAGTAGGGTATCTTACTTTGTTTCAATATTTTTAACTTGATCTGAAGTAGTAAGAGATTTTTCGGTTTCAGGATAAATTAATTTAGACATTGCCAATGCCCCTAATAAAATTAGATATTTAAATTACTGGTAGTGGAAATATTTAAGATTTTTTAAGTTTTACCAGGAGCCGCCATCACAGATGCTGAAAGTAAGTGACTGGCGGAAACCCCGAATTCAATATAGACGGCCATCATACTGCCTATAATTAAGTAGTAATAAAATCTATATCCTAAAGATCAGTAGGTAGTAATTAGTAAAATGTAAAAACCAGCAATTGTTCCAAATCCTAAAAAAATTCAAAAATATTAGGACGATCCTGCTGGCTAGAGATTTCAGAAATATTTTTCAGAATATCTAATTACCCCCAGTCATTATAGCGTGTATTTCACTTTTGGTCAGTTCGTTAAAAAATGGTTTGATCAAAAGTGGAACATCAGCCTAAATTTTGATAAATAAAATTCAGAATTATGTATATTATTTACCATTAGTATTAGTATTATTGTAATTAAATTTTGAATCGTGTGTAATGTTAAGTGTTTAAGTGCTTCTAACCAAAGATAGAAAAATGTTGGCAGAAACACTCATCGATTCAACAGCTGTAGTCCCGATGGAAATCTGTATTGAAAAATGTAAAAAAATTTGACTCAAAACAAAATGGAAATGTGATTTATTTCGGTTTTAGTAATTACCTGAAGTAACCATCCTAATTTGACTACAACCCACTGTAAAGCTCCCAAATGATAAAGTAATTGGATTGCAAAACCAAAGAAAAACAAAGTAGATAACGACTAAAAAAGACAAAAATTTTAAAGACATAAAATGGTAAGGTTGTGTTTAGAATTTATAATACCCTAAAAGCCAATATTGGTGGAAAGGTAGTTCCTAAAATTTTCAATGAAATTACCTATATATGTATACAGTTTTTTGAATAATTTCACTAAACACTTGCCTTCAATAGGAGTTCCTGAAGAGAGCCATCCATATATGAAGAAGGATCCTAAAAGAAATTTGAATTTTGAACCGCATTCTAGATAAATGAATGATTATTTTACCTTCATATGTGAATTCCACAAAAATCTTGACCTAATCAAGCAAAATTTTAATAAAAATTTAATAAAAATTTCAATATCTAATAATTATTTTCTTACTTTTTCGGATATACATTGTAATACAGATCTGCCTTAAAATCCATAAAGTACATAAGTATTTTAACCATACTCTGTACTTTAACTTTGTTTTAATTACCTCCACTCCACCTCAAAACTAAAAGTCCGAAAATAAATTGTATCGCTAGACCCCAGAGTATTGACTTCCATTTGATATGTCCTTTAATATTCCAAGATTTTAAAAATTTCATTAAAATATATTTGTTAATACTTACCTGGGTGCTTTGAAATGAGAAATCCAATTGTAATTAAAATCAAAATCCCAAGTGCAGATATGATTCTTCGAGGTTGCTAAAATTTAAAATTTCAGAGATCATAATGGTCCACATGTTCAAAAGTTTATTAGGTACCTGAACCATATCAAGAACAAGAAAACATACTAAACCAGCCAAAATTAATCCATAAAAAGTCAGTTTAGCCACCCTTATAAATTTCAAAACATGATAAATTGCAAAATTTAAAGAAAATTCTAACTTACCATGTGTTTGATATGATACTGATTTTATTAGAAACCTCTTGAATTTGTGATTTCTTAACAAGGAATAATTTTTTCAAAACCCAGTAGTAGAATAAACTCCAATAGACAATGAGTGTCAAAATGACAAGAAATCCAACACCCTCACAGCATTCGAAAGATGGTTTATTTCGAACATTGTAGCAAATTGCAGCTATCAAGTAGGCATTATAGAGAAGTACAAAAATCCCGATTATAGATTGGCTAAATGATCGTTTATACTTGACGAGTAGTAAATCGTAGATCTTTGAACGAAATAAAATCAGATATTTTGTGAGAAAAAAATCATTTCTTTCAATTATTTCGATTTCTTCAGTTTTTTCAGAAATTGAATTTTTATGTCCATTTGATTTTACTGGCTCAAAGTTCTAAAAAAATATATTTTAACTTTTTATATTATTCTATCCAGAATTCCTTTAACATTTAGGTAGTGTATACAAATTTTATAAAAATTGTAAAATCTAACCAGAGATATTTCCTTGCCATTTTTGCTTTCAGGTTCCTTTTCAAATCCCAAATTTTCGAAACTTTTTAGATCATTCGCCATTAAATTGTTAAAATTTGAAACGTTGATTCACTTTAGTAATTCTTAAGCAAATCAAAGGTCTCTAAAGTCATTTTTTCTAAATTATTAAAATTCTTGTTGAGATATCGTGTCTAATATACCATAAATAGTAATATATCATTGTCATTTTTAAAAAATAGTTTAGGTATTTAAAGCATGATCCATTGTCCATTCCCGTTTTTCCTGGAAGCTCACATTTTTTCACATAATATTTTGTAAAGCTTTCAATAAGCAGAAATTCTAAGTACCTAAAAACATAAATAATTTTATCAAATTCAAATATGCTACTTTTCATATTATAGTTTTCTAAATTTGAATTGGTACAAATGCATACCTACTACCTACTACCTACTTAATACTTAAGTACATGCATAACCTACTGCTAAAAAACTCATCAGAATTACTCATGAACTTAAATGTTTAAAAAAATGCAGGCTAACAATTATTTTACCTTAATTACTTATATCGTTTAGTGTACCTATTGAATATTTAATTAAACCATTATCGTTTTTAATGTAGGTTGCATGTCAATTAAGATTATTACTTTAAAATAGACAATTTGAAATAAAATACTCTTATATAATAGTTCAAATCTGTGGTCTCTACTACTTATCCTTAGTTTATAAATTAAAAGCTTGTCTATGAGAACTTTTGTTTTCTAACATGTATTTTTAATGGGATAGTTTAACTTTTCCTTATACTTTTAATGTATAAATATGAACTTGAGATTATCGAAAATGAAAATATTTGAAAAAATATTTAGATGTAGGATACTATTCCTACTAGAAATATTCATAAAATCTCTAATATTGATCCTAAACCTAAGCTGAATTTTAAGAGCAAAAAATAATATCTACCTATTATGAATCTAAATGAATATAGGTATGAGTGCAAACAGGAATTTAAAATTTAAAATTAAGCTTTTTTGAATCCAAGATTATTAGAAAATACTCATAATATGACTTTTTATGCCACAAAAAGCATGAAATAAAATAGAATTAGTTTATTTTTGCTAAGATTTTTGAAATTTTTAATACAAAATTCGATTAGGATTATTTACTCAAGTTTACATTAAAAATTACTTTATTGATCTTATTTACTTATAATAAGGTTTAGTATGAGATTATTTTAAGATAATTTCCAAAAAAGAAATAACCTACAGCATGAGCTGCCAAAATTACAAGAAATATCCAAACATTAAAAGTCATATAAATTAACATTAAAATATATCCTGAGGTTAAACTAATTATATAAAATATAGTTGAAATAACAAGTGATTTGATGGGTCGATGAATTTTTTGATTTCTTTCAGTTTCAACAAATTTCTCACTTTCGATTGAATCATTGCCTATACTTTCGTCTAATTTGATTTCATTTTCAATTTCTGTCACTTGTGTAGCATATGTGGTAGCAAAATTCGTTGTATTTAGTTCAAGATATTCTTTTCTTCTTTTTGATTTTGAATTTGATTTCTTTATGGCTCTTTTCCTTTTAAAATTGAAATTTTGAATAAAATGTTCAATCCTGGGTAAAGATTCTGTGAATACTAGGACGTAGAGAAAGATCCCCAAAAGTAGAAATAAGAAACCTAAAATATAAAAGAAAATGCATGAACCCTACGAAATCAATTGGTTGTGTTTTTATCCATTTCAAAATATATTGCATAATTTGCATTAAAATTAAGTTTTGTTATAAAAATGTTAATTTGATCAAACACATTAAAATATCAATTATAGGCTGAGCCTCATTTATTTAAATACTAGGGTACTTATGTACACTAATTAATGAAAATTTCTACCAAATATAACTAATTAATATTTAAGAATACTCAAACCAGACGATATTCAAACAGTTGTATCAAGTTTGTGTCAAATTCAAGATATAAATAAAACTGTATAATTTACAAAAAACATTAGGTTCTAATGGGCTTTCTGGCCTTTAAGGTTTAACATACAAAGGCCTGAAAATCGAAAAAAAATTTTGAAACTCAAATTATACACATTTTATAAAATTTTATTGTCAAATTTAAGAAGAAATCTATTAAATTTTTAGATCATATTTGACCAAAAATGATTACTCAATTTTTAAAAAATCGAATATTTACTAATCATATTAATGAGCATTTCAATTTTTATCGTATTTTCTGCTTATTTTCCAATTCAGACTATAATTACTTATAGTCTTAATATTCTCTGTCTTGTGTAATTTGAAACAAATTTATCAAAATTCCATTCTTATAGAACTCTTATAAAACTATTCTGTAATTTAATATTGAATTCTTTTTTGTACATAATTTTGTAATAATTATACCTGTAAGTGATTTGATATCGAACCCTTTGAACAAAAAATTAGGTAAATGTATCCCAAACCAGAAAAATGAATCGTAGATCATGATTTATAATTTTTTTAAAAAATATTTGTAATTTAAGTAGAACATGAAATAACCATCTAATAAAAGTAGAATGAATAAATTCTTGTGAACTCTGTAGAATAATAAATATTTTTATTCTGCCATATTTGCAATTGTAATTTATGACTAGATAAACTTCTGTTTTTGGTTTTGATAGCTTTCAATTCAATATGTCTTGAGCCAGTCACATTAATATTACATTGTATATCTAAATAGGTAGGTATATTTTATGTTTATTTATAGTCAGAACTTTTATTTTATTACTTTGAACCAAAAGTACTTAACACGAATTATATATTTTTAGTGTAACTTTGTGTTATTTTTAGAGAAATCTTAACCATTTCAATTTATTAATGTAGGTTTTTAACAATGATAATGAGGCAAACTATGTATTGTTTAATTAATTTGAATCCTAGCCAATTGTTTGCTATTTGAATTTATAAATTGACAAGAACCATCAAGTATTGCATGCAAGTTTGACATAAATGCCTACTTATTAAGTTAAAAAAAACTTGAACAGCAAAAATGTGATATGTTTTGAAAAAAAGTGCGTATTATGTATTTGTAGATTGATTTTACTTTTCTCAGGTTTTTATACTTTTCAAAATAGTAAATCAAAATACATCCCTACATACATACCTTAAAATTTCTAAAAATTTGCCTAATTTTTATATTTTCAAAGAAAATGGCTTTTTTTATAATTTTGTAATCTAGTCGTAATTATTCAAAGGCCCTTTTTACCATATAACTTGGTAGAATCTACATAAAAGTTGAATACAAATGGAGTCAAGTTACCTTTCAAATAAAAAAGTTGGAACATTTTAGAAATTAAAAATTAGCCTTTATCATTGGTTATTTGACTATTGATGAGTTTATTAAGAAAAAAGCACTCAATAGCTATATTATGCATGTACCTATATGTATGTTAGTTAGTACATATGTAAATGTAAATACTTATAGTTAGACTTAGAATAATCATCAGTAAAATTAGGTTTTATCTGTATAGTAGTATTTGTAGTATCCATTAGGTTGTAGGTATAACTTATTAAGCTATCTTATATTACTGATACAAATAATAAAGGAATTTACAATTTTAGCTAAATAAACGATATCATAGAGGATTCTATTTCTATTACATATAAGACTTATCTTATAAGCATAAGTCCTTTAGCTAAACTTGGATAAGAAATGGTCAATTTCCATTTTGAAAAACCATTTTAGTTATTTCCATCTACTACATTGACATTATAATGCAAACAAGTGTATAATTTTTTCAATGACATTTCCATTAGTCGAATGCAAAAACATCAAGTCAATTTATTTCAATCAGTACTAGTCATAAATATCAATAAAACTTTACAGCCCTGTAAACTATCAATAATCTACATCTATCTAAAGTATTCTAAAGCCATAAAGAGTCATAAAATGTAAAATGAAATAAACTCAAATTAATATATATTTAATGTTGCATTTAACTTACGAACATATTAGCATAGCCAAATGACAAAATTATATTAGATACTTAGTACTTTAGGTACCCTACATATTATTTATCCTTAGATATACTACAGTACTACAGTATAGGAACTTGTATCTAAAGCCATATTTAAAGTTAAAAAAAGGATAAAATAAAGGTTTCAAATTCAAATTGGTATTTTTGAACCACATGGCATTTTTTCTCCAAAGTATTTATGTATACATAAAATCGTACAAATGTTCTTTATAGGTAGGTACTGGTACTACTCTGAATTCTGGATGGGGAAAGTAAGACAAAATAAAATAAAGCATCTAGAATACAGCAGATAAAGTAATTCTGGGTGCAATTTTATACCCAAGAAATGTACAAATACAAAATAATAAAGAGAATGGAATGGAATGGTTGTTGAACAAGTAGGTATACAAAAAGTAAATAAGGGTTTAAGGTACCTTTAGATTTGTATAATAAAATATATGTATGTACCCTATGTATATGTGAACTAAGGGGATGTCTGAAATGTGTCTTGAGTTAAGGTGCCCTTAATTTTAGCTCGTAGTCTAAATCTTAAATAAACATATCGGTTCTAAAGTTAAGGTTTTTTCAATTCTGAATTGCCCAAAAAAAACAGCAAAAGGCCATGATATTAGTTAAATATAATCTAGACATTGTCCGAAAACAAAAACTTTAGAAAACTTACAAAGTATTCTGAAATATCAGTCTTAAAATTTGAATAAAATACAGAAAAAATAGAATTTTGAGTGTTCTTTGAAAAGTCAAAAAGCCTAAAAAGTTGAGTACTATGTACTATGTTAACAACGAGTAAAATTTTTGAATATATTTTGAATTTATTTTAAAAGTTTACATATCGCAAAAGTAGGTAATTTTAGGCATTCTTTAGATTTCAAATTTATTTAAATTATAATTTTCTATTCAGCACCTGATTCCAAAATAATTTAAGCTCATATTATTGGATATTGATATTTGATCTTATAGGTACAGGTACAGTTGGAATCATTGTAAAGGCCTACTAGTAATAATGTCTTGAAATAATTACAAATTAATTAGATTTTATTCTATATAGGTATCTAGTGTATTTTATTTTAAATTTTTGAGCTTTCAATCTGGTACATTTCTTGAAATAATGAGTTTCAAATGCAACCCTTGGAAGTTGGAGCCAACAAGTTCTTAAGAAATATGCCTATATGTCTACTAACTAAAATATATTCAAAATTTATATTCTAAAGGATACCTTTGAATATTATAAGTTAAAGTACATGGACAAGTTTTAAATTGAAAATATAAAGAAAAGGAAATGGATATACACTTCTATAAGCATATTTTACTCGTATGTATTATAAAGAATTTTATACTTTTATAACAAAGTCAAAGGGACCATTTTGAAGATAATCCTAGACTTTGAAAAGGGTCTCAAATTCGAAAAAAAAATAGAAAAAATCCCTCCCCTTTCAAACTACATATTCTTCTAAGGTACTTGTATAAGTATACAGTATTCTCAATATATTCTTTTATAACAAGTTTTATATGAAAATGTTCTTTCTTATTACGGTTTCCTTTGCTGTTTTGCTTTGCTCTATCCTGCTGGACCCTTTTGTACAAAATTTTATATTTCTTAGTTCAATCCCAAGACTTAAAAGTATTAAGTTTTAAGGGACCCTTTATACTACCTTATAAGTTTAAGTAATAAAGCCATGTACCTAGTAGTAGTAAGTAAGACTCTAAAATATTTTCAAATATCCAAATCCGACCATTTTTTTCACTTGCTTCACTTCAATCTGAGAAATTTAAGGGTCCACATCAAAATCAAAAACAGACTGACAGACCCTTATTTACCCTATCCAAAAGCATAGTGTACATTGAACTGGCTGTGTAGAAAATTGGCATTTAAATACACTGTGAACTTTGAAATTAGTCTTTAAGCATCCAGTGATCTAGAAAATACTCCAAAATTACTCAAAAAATTGACTTTTCAAACCCAAAATATACTCTAAAGTGCCCTTTAATCTAATTTATCTAGATATTTGCAATGGAAATTGATAATTTTGAAGATTTTTGTAAGGATTTCTCACACTTTGAGGATAAAATAAGACCACCAGAATTGGTTCAGAAAGTTTTCTCATTTCTACCCCCAGCAGATTTAAAAAATGCTTGTTTGGTTTGTACTCGTTGGCGAAATATTGCATATTCTTCAAAGATTTTGTGGAAACATCGAACCCCTAAATTGAATCTGAATTCTTCAAATACCCATGGGAAAACTGTACTGAAATCATTGAGTTTGAGAGGTATCAAATCTCTGCAGATCCTTTCGTGTAAAAGTCAGAGAAATTTGAATAAACTTTTTGCTGCTGAATTGAGTAATTTTTCTCAAATTAATTTAAGTGGATCTACAATGACAGAATTTGATAAGATTTATACTTTGAGTGGTTTAAATGGATTGAATATGAGTTTGTGTAAGGTTTTGGATGATTTCAATTTGGCGAGGATTATCTATAGTGCTGAAAATATTGTTGATTTGAATCTGGGAGGTTGTTGTGCTTTGAGTGATAAGGGATTACTTTCGATTCGAGTTAGATTGGTAAGTCACATTTTTTGACATTTTGAATAATAGTATACTATACGAGTATATGCCTATAAGGTAGGTACAAATTCATCAGAATATTTAGGTAAAATATACCTACTAGATAATTTTAAACTTCAAGAAAATATCTGTATTAATCATATTAGGATCAATTCACTATGCCCATTTTTTAAAACGTTTCAGAACTATCCATAGACCTCTACCCGTCCCTAACTATTTGAAAATATAAGTAGGTAGATACTCGTAGATACATACCTATCAGTATGTGTCAGTGTCAACTACTATAGGTTAAACTGTTATAATTTATAATCTACATTTCATCTAGGTAGGTATATCTGTATTTATCATTTCCTTTTTGGACCAAAAACACTCTAATTTTTGTTTTTGAAAAAAATATCTCGAGAATATTTAGTTGAAAAATGACATAAGTTAGTTATGAATCGAAAAACAGTTGATAAAATGAATTTCCCTAAAATATAAATTAGTTACTTTTAGGATTAAAACTTTTGAAAAATTAAAAATAGAGAAAAATCAAGTCAAGTTATTTCAAGGTTTTAAATTTGTCAAAAAATGCATTAAAAATTACATAATAAAGTAGGGTTCTGAAGTTCTGGTACTTCCTATATCTATTTACTAGAGTAATAGTAGTAGGAAAGGTAGGGTACCTACTTTTCAAAAGTCATATGTACATAGGTCCTTAATAATTCAATAATATGAGGTACTTTACATATAGAAATAATTGTAAGTAAATACTAAAGATAATACATATACACTACATTACAGTAAACATTTTTATCTTTAGATATTCTAATTACTAGGTATATGCCCCTAAAGGTACGTAGATATTTAATATTTTTGTTTTAAATTATTGTAGGAAAATCTGAAAATCCTCAATTTAAGATCTGGCTCATTTGGTGATAAAGGTTTAGAATATATAGCTTCTGATGGGGAAAAAGCCTACGAAAATTTCCAACCATTTTTGTCAAGTTTTTCTTATCAAAGAAATCAACCTCAAATTGCTGCACCTAATCATAAGCGAAAATACTCACAACTACACAATTTCAATCAAATCCAAGTTTATCAGAGTCAACAACACCAAAATGATACTAGCATAGGAAATTGTATTAGGAGAAATAATGAAATCATGTCAATGTCATCTGGACCTCATTTTTGTTATGGGATTTTTTCTGAATCAAATGCAAAAATTGCAATGCTCAAAGCACTTGGACAAGGACATCAAAATTTAGGGCAGGGTCAAAATAATGGTCATCATGGTCAAGATAATTTCATGATTTCTGATCTAAAGAATCCAACTTTAATTATTCAAGAACCAATGAGGATTTATCATCAATCAAGTAATTCGAGTTCAAATTCAAATGAGTCTTTTAATTCTCAAAATCAGAGGAAAAGGGTAAGAAATAACAAAAAAATTCAAATTTTATTATATCTACCTATATATGAATCGAATTTCAATAGGAAATTCACAAATTAGATTTTAATTTGGCATACCTAAAGCCTTAAATTTTAAAACTTTTTTTGACTAAAAAATTTACCTAAATGTATATAATTCAATCAACAAAAAATTGTAAGTTACGTTTTTTAAGGTTTTGAGTAGAATTCTTAAAAATATCAAAAATATTTCCTTGATTCAGTTCCTACCTACTATACTAAAATAACCAATCATCTATACAGTATTTTATCTATACAGTACTTACATATTACTTTGTAATATAAAAAGCCATTAAAAATCCTTATAAAATCCAAAAGAATACCACCAAAAATTAGAAAAATTGACAAAATCTAAATTTTCTTTTTTTTAGGATTCAAGCGGAAAAGTCAAATGTCAATCATTACCAGAATTAGTTTGCAAAATTCCATCAGGGCAACTACAATTGACTTCACTGAACCTTCAAGACTGTCAAAAAATCACGGATCTCTGTTTACAATCAATAAATACTATTAAAAGCTTAAAATCATTGAATCTAAGCTTTTGTCTTTCAATCAGCGATACAGGATTGAAATATCTTACCCTCACATCTTTAGAGGAATTGAATATTCGGTCATGCGAAAATATTAGTTCAAGTGGAATCCGTAATTTATATTTAGAAAATTTGATTTCACTTGATCTCAGTTTTAACGATAAAATCTCGGATTTGACAAAATTGGGTCAATTAAAATGTCTTTCAAAACTTTCCGTTTCTGGTTGTCCAATTGATTATAAAAATGGTGTCAAATTTGGACTCTGTCATAATTTCAATTTGAAGATTTTATATCTTGGTCAGTGCAAAAATATCAATGATCAAAGCGTAGAGGAAATTTCAAAAAATTTAAGCAAACTGGAATTTATTGATCTTTATGGTACTCCAGTAGGGCCAAAAGGGATCGACTGTCTAGTGAAAAATTTGAAAAATTTAGAAAAAATTAACCTCGGTTTGTGGGATTTGAAAGCTAAATTATAATGATAAAAGTACTTTATATGTAGGTATATGTAGCGTGTCAACTCGTCAAAGGAAATCTCGACAAAAACAAACTCGACAAAGTACAAACTGGACAACATAAGTAAAAGTACGAGTATTTACGATTAGGATATACATTATCCAGTAGTAACAAGA
>JAQIXA010000845.1:0-33294 GCA_034699045.1 Nanhermannia cf. coronata Gr-Ori-00579
TTGTAATGCTGGCTGTGTTTGGATAATTGGATTGATAAATTGTGTAAAAGGTTGTTGTTGGATCAATTGATTTGGATGAGGATGCAATTGAACAGCATTGTGGCCTGGATGATGAAGTGGAATTATTTGTGGAGGTCCACTGAATAATTGTTGTTGTTGTTGTGGATGAGGAATTATCTGAGGCTGGTTAATCGATGGTAATGGAATTGGTTGTTCTTCAGCTCGATGTTGGAAAACTGGTGGTAATTGTTGTGGCTGTTGTTGTTGTTGATTTTGTTGAATATGATTTGGAATTTGATGTTGGTGGAATTGTTGCTGCTGCTGCTGTTGTGGATGATGGAATGGTCCACTTGGCTGCTGTTGCTGATGATGAATTTGATGTTGTTGTGGCACTTGTCCTATTCTTTGATGAGGTCCTTGATTTGGTTGCTGATTGAAATTAACAGGAAATTGTGGACCACTTGGATGTGGATGAAATTGTGGTTGTCCTTGTGGATGTTGTTGATGAGGATGCTGATGCTGATGAATTTGATGTTGTTGGGGATGTCCTTGTGGAGGATTTGAAAAGATTGGAATTTGAGCAGATCCTTGAGCATATTGCTGTTGTTGTTGCTGTTGTTGTGGTTGGATTTGATTGATTTGTTGGTGAACTATATTTGGATTAAATCGATCAAAACTAACTTTAATCCTCGAGTCCGATACGTATTCATTTTTTTCAGGTCTAATTATAGCACGAAGTGTTGTTGAACCCATAGGCCTTTCAGTGTATGCTGGTGGTCCTGGGGAGAAATGTTGCCCAGGTGCTGGGGATGATGGTCCAATGTTTAAGGCTTGTTGATGTTGTTGAGCAAATTGATTGTGAACAAGGTTTTGGTGTTGAATTGTATGTATTTGATGGGGATGAGGTTGTTGTTGGATTACTCCAAGTCTATCTGGTATTTGTTGTTGTTGATTATGTACTGGAATTGATGCGATTGGTGTTTCTAAACGGATATTCTGTTCAGACCCTGATTGATATAATGGCCCTTGAGGTTGTCCGTAATTTGATCCTGGATTTTGTTGTGAATTATTTTTAGTAGAATATCTGACATAGAATACATGGACTGGTTCAGGTGTAGGTGGAACAGTTGGTGGTGGTGGAGTTGTTGATCTTGGTGGCAAGGTGACATTTGAATCTTGTACAATGATTTCAATGATTGGTTCTAAAAATTATCATAAAATACTTATTAGTTTTTTGCTTAACTTTTAAGGTGTTTCACTCTACTTCAATTTACCTACATCTAAAATCAAAATTATCTGTAATTACCTGGTTCAGTTACATAAATTGGATATTGGTCATATGGATTTGGAGTTACATTTGGTGGTCCGTAATTACTTTGTTGGAAGTTTTGTTGAGCATGTCCAGTTGTTGACCAATGTGATTGCTGTGGTGGGGCTCCATGTCCATGGGTATATGATAAATGATGATAAGGTCCTCCAGGAGGTGGTCCATGAATATTATTTTGTCTTGGTGGAGAATGTTTAATCGAGTATTCGCTAGAAAAAAATTCTCGGTTTTAAAAATTTAAAAATTCAATTTTTGGTCATTCAGTCAGGAATTAAAATTACCCAGATGCATCTCCTGAGGCAGCATATTGATTGTCTCTATTTTGATATCCTGGAAGTGGTGGCATCATACCTGCAGATTTATATCCCAAAGAATTTAAGAATTCTTTATAGAGATTTTCAACTTTTTTTATAATCAACTCAACTCTAGGTAAGAATTATTTTTTGAAATTTTTTAAGAAAATTACCTTCAATTTTTCCTTCTGGTTTGTTAAATGGCTTATTGGGTCTTGTAATTCCAAATGAAAGGATTGGTCCTTTTTTAGGTGATGAATTTGTATTATAAGTTACATCAGGATATCCTAATGCTTCAGCGGATGATTGTTGATGATGGTCTTTGGATTTTAAATATCCTCGTAAATCTAATGGTTCATAATTTGGCGATGGTGATGGGTTTACACCAGTTTTCTTCAGATATTCTTGAGATGAACGATCAAGCCTGTAAAAATATTCAAAACTCCAATTGTACACCAATCTACCTACTACTAAATAAAAAGGGTTGGAAATTCCAACTTGGAATTATAAATTTTGAATACCATGATGGTGGTGGTATATCATCTCCATGTCTATCTCTCACTCTGTCTCTGCTGTTGAATTTATCGACTGCTGAAGATTTCAACTGCTTAGTTGAAATCCCAAGAGCTTCAAGAACTTCTTCGGGTGATGGTGTTTTTGGTGGTGGATGTTCATTTGAATATTTGCTATCTATAAAATAAATACAATTTAGAAAATTTTAAGGTAGGTATTAGGTACGAGTATAGTATGTTTTTTCATCTTTAATAAAATAAGAATGGTTACCTTTATTAAAATTTGAACTATAAGAATTATCGTATCTCTCAGGAAGTCGATCTATGATATCTTCAGCTGAATTTTTGATAGTATCACTTTCTATTGTGTGATGATAAAGTGGGTCTGGTTGTGAAAATCCTTTATCCTGATCATAGACATCGGAGTCACCAAATTTGTTTGATGAAGGTCGATCCCTTGACCTATCTCTTTCCCGATCTCGATCACGATGATCATCATAATCATTTTTATTTCTTGAATATTCATCATTGATATCTTTAATTGGTCTGAAATCTTCCTCATCCTTGTTATATTTGTGATTTGGAGATGGTCGAAGGTAATCATCATCATTGTTATTATCCTTATTGGAATAATGCGACTCATCACCATTTGGTGGTGTATAATGTGGTCTATGGTCATCTAAATCATCATGATTTCTTGGTGGTGGTGGTCTGAAAGTATCTCGATCTCGATGATCAAAGTTAGGGTTATGCTCGTTCGATCCTGGACCAAATTTCAAATCGGAATGGACAGTGAAAACACCTTGTTCATTTGAACTGATGCCTTTTGTATAGTGGGATTTGTGATTTGATAAAGGTTTTCCGATAATTTCTTCAGATGATAAGTATGAATTTGGTTTATGGTCTCGATCACGTGTTTCAAGACTATTTGGTGGTGACCATGGTCGATCAAATAAACTTTCTCGTGAATGATCTTCGTTTGGTCCTGGCCTATAAGGTGGTTTTACAAATGGTCCTTTACCATTGTCCCGATTGTTATAGTTTGATTTGGTCAAAATGTCAACTGGTGGTCTGTGAGTGGAGCCTGAGAAATGATAATCCTTACCATCTGGCATCTCTACTGACCTTGGTGTCGATGAAAAGTGGAATTGAATTATAGGTGCTGAACCTCCATTTGGATCATTTGGTCTTGGCGTGCTCATATGGAATTGGATGATTTGAGGGGATTTAGAATTTGTATTCGAGCTGGATGATGCAGTATCTCGATGTTGTTCTGCTGAATTATACTTTCCTCCATTATTATTATGAGAGAAACCATTATCTGGTGGTGGTTTTCCATGAGTATTAAAATGATTCACAGATGGTGAGGATTGTAAATGATCTGGAAATGGAGATGGTCCTGGACCAGGATATGGTCCCATTACGTGATTATGATTTTGTGGTGGTCCATTAAAGGGTCCATGTGGGTGATATTGCGGTGGTTGAGGATGGCCTGGTGTTGGTGGTGCTGGCCTGAAATTTTTGAATGAATTTTTTAAAAACAATAATATACTTAAGTATGGTCTATTACAGTAAGTATATTATTTTTACCCCCAGTTCCAAAAACCGGTTTTCGGAGTCGGTGGTTGTTGATTCTGTTAAAATTAAAATAAATATTTCAATGAAATGAAATGAAAAGAAAAGTTTAGGAAAATTACAACTTAATTAAAAAATGAACTTTCTCCAAGTATCTTTAACCTATATATATCTACAGGCAAGCTATACAGTATATTATGTAGGCAAGGTAGGTACATACTTCTTATTACTTAAAACTTAAAACATGTGTTAGTAAAATGAGAAAGTACTGCAATATGTTAAAGAAACTTAAAGATAATTAAACTTAAAGTTAAGATAAAGATCAATTGGCTTGTAAAATAGAGATTTAATTATGCATTCTTAATATCTTTATATGTGTTCAATTTTCTAGATCTTTTATGGTCAAAACAAAACAAATGAAATTAATTGATCTTTTGATTTGAAATTTGAATAGGAAAATTCCCACGTTTCCCCATAAGACCATAAAAATTTATGAATCCTATGCAATTTATTAAATGACAAATGCTGGTGTTATAATTTATCTATCTAATTTACATCTCCATTTGTCATTATTATAATAAGAGAATGAAGATCACTTAAAGATGATATATAGCAATGGTTTATGTTGAATTTGTAATAAAACTGGTTTTAAAATGATAAAAAATCTAATTTATATCAATATGAATGAATTTCACTAGACATGAACAATGACAATAAGCTGACTGTACTGTACTGTACAATCATTTCACAAGCACAAGGTACAAATTGCATATTTCATAGATACTTTTAATTTTTAAGTAGGAGGGTAGAGTACTTATAGATAGTTAAGTTGTTTAATTAATTTCACAAAAGGTCTTCAAGAGTTCGTTTCGGGTATAATTTATGAGATTTGAATTTGATTTTTTACCTTAAAGGGTGGAGAATATTCTAAAATTGGTGGTTTATTTCCAAATCCTTGTGGTGGTGGTAATTTGGCTGGATTTTGATTTGATGACTGAGGATACTGTCCAGGTTGATTTGAATGAGGCATTGGAATTGGGATACCTATTGGCATCGGACCTTGACTTCCGGGTGGTGACATCATCTATTAAGTTAAAGGTTTATTAATTTGCTAAAAAGTTTTTTGAAAAAAATTACTGGATGCTGATGCTGCCCAGGTCTTTGTTGTCCAGGTGGAGGTGGTGGAGGAGGACCTCTAAAATACCTTAAAAATCAATTATTTTCAAATTAATATACTTAAATTACGATTAGGTTAGGTAATTACGTCTATATATAAACATTTATTCCTACATGAATTTATACAGAATCATCAAATACATATAGGGCATGCTTAGGTACAGGTATACCTGTCAAAAATGGAAATTGAAAATATTTACCTGCTTGGTGGTCGACGATTAGGTGGAGGAATTCCAGGTCCTGGTGGACCTCTAAATTTGGGTGGTGGTCCATAACTTGTTTGAATTCTTCTATGAGCAAAACTTGATTGTCCCGTTTCTTGTGGAATTTGTACTGGAGCTGACCTATGTCTTAAAGGTGGTCTATTTTGGCCATTTGGTGGTGGTGGTCCAGCTGGTCGACGATTATTTTGAGCATCAACCCCATGGGAAATGATATACAATACTAGAATTGATAACTGAAATTCGAAAAAAAAACGATTTTTTTTAGCTTTGATTTTTCTGAATGATCACAATCTTAATTATATTGTACAGGTAAATAAATTAAAAATCTTGTCATTATTGATTTTCTAATACACGAAATTGTATCATATCATATCATAACATCGTATGATATATAATGTAATATCATTAGTTGAAAAATGAGGTTAGTAAGATGAATCAGATCCTTTTCTGATCTTCATAAACTCTAATAGAAGATTGAATGTAATCGTAATCAGAAAAGATTCAAGTTTATCAATCAAAATACATGTAATAAGATAGCAGGTGACTTCTCGTGTACTTGAGCAAGTTTTTATGACCATTTTGTTGAACAGAAGATCAACTTTAAACCTGAGACAAAAGCCATTTTTTGATAAAAAAAATAACTTTAGACCACTAACACACTAGTAAACCAATATTTTTTGGTAAGTTAGTAGGAAAAATGTAATAAAAAAACTTCTTTTTTTCTTTATCTTCTACTACTTACTTAATACCCTAGACTTATCCTAGCAAATTTTGATTTTGAAACTCTTATTTACAAATTTAAAACGGTCATATCCTAACCTGTCCTAATATCTAATTCCAAATTCCAAGTATCTTTCATAATCTATGGGGAAATTTAGTAGGTAATACTTATAAGTAGCTTGACCCTTGTTAAAAATTGTCCGAAATTAAATAGTATAAATCATCATTTAAATATATTTTTGTAATTAATCTTGAAATTTTAGATTGTGGGTTATATTATTTACAAGTCCGAAGCTAATCATAAATCATAGGTAACGTAGGGTATGAATTTATCTTTTGAGAAATTTTTTGATTCTAATTCCTAGTCCTAGTAGGTCCTGAATAAAATGTAGGTAAGATAAGGTAATATTACCATCCCGTATGATTAAATATGGATAATAATTACTTTAGTTTAAAAGTATGGTATTAGGACCTATTAGAGGATAAAATATGACAAGATTTTGATCAATGTCCTTATCTTTTAAGTATTGTGCTTACTACCCAGGTGATCTTTTGATTTACGATATTTACTTATTTACCCCAAAGGGTTATTCTAGTTAAATATGCAAATAATAGGTTTGAATTAGATTTTTCTACCTGCCTTGTTGAACTTAAATACTACTTACTTTATAGCGGCATTATAAATTAAAAATCATGTAATCATATTTTTTCTAAAGCGTCCTTTTGAATAAACATCAAGGGGAGTCTTTAAAAGTAAAATATTTAGCCTAAATCTATAATTAAAATATGTATCTCTATGCTGAATACTGATAGTTTTTGCAGTTTTTGGTGAAATTTGGCAAAAAATATCAAATCAATATGGCTACTCGAAATTGGAAACTTGAATTGGTGTTGGTATCTTTTTTATCTTTTTTTAATAAAAACCTTTTTTATAGGTAAGTTTTATGATTTAGAAAATATTAGAAATTGTACTCGTATTTATCTTTAGAAAGACCTTTATTTAGAAATTTATAAAATCTTGATCTTGACAAACTTGATTCAATTTTTATGTATTCTTAAAAATAGTCAAAGAACCGGATTAAAATGGACTATTGACCGAATTACTTCAACGCATATCGCATATTAAATGCATGTCTTCGATTTTTTTTATAAAAGTAGCATAATGACAACTTAAGAACCTAAACCTATCCTAACATTAGAAACAAATATTAAGTTAAAACAATACATGTGCTATTTAGTAACTATATTTTTAAATACATAATTATTTATATTAGGAAGGATGTAAAGTATAATTTCCCATTAAAAAGTAATTTAATACCTTAAATAAGTTGTATAAGTATGTAATAATTATGAGAAAATTAGATTTAGAACAAAAGTGTATGTGGGTTGCAAATTATGTTTTTGAACATTCATGCTAAACTTAAATTTCAGATAAATTTTTACACGATTAGTACATGTACAAAATGATATTCATTTCATTTTAAGTGTCACTTGTAAAAAATTCAATACTAAACCTACTAGATAAATTACTTCTTATATCAGTATTAGTAGAAATGAGCAGTTTTAAGAGTGAAACCAACATTTTTCGTGATTTTACAATTAAATTAAGTATTTCAGATTTTTACAATAGTCTAGTAAGTCTAGAATAAGTAAGATAAATGTCTCACTAAACTTGAACATATTACTTATTTTAAATGAAAAATGTTTAAACTGATTTTTGAGCTCATACATATCACGTATATCGGTCGATTTCAATGTCGGCAAAATTAAAGCGCCTAAATTTCATCAAATTACATTATCCTTATGGGCATTTGTGTATGCATTTCTCTCATTTAAATTAAAACACTTTCCTTCAAATTCAAAGCATTTTTGAATATGAAAAGATGCCGACAATTTTACATTTTAGAAAATGAAATTTTGTAAAAATATGAACCATTTTAATAAAGTCCTACATTAATAAATTAAGAGTTGAATTGATCGAAATTTTTGAACGCATTTGATTCGCATTTTAATTGGATTCATATTTCTTTACGATCAAAATTTTCACCTAGTTTTTTTTACTATCATATCATATGTAATCTTGTTTTTGTTCCATTTTTTCAAAAAAAAATACATTAGGTACATAAGATTACATCTACTATTGGTAGTTACATGTTTTGGTCATCAAATATTGTGGTTTTTGAGGATTTCTCACGAGTGTCTTGTCAATTGGACTTGTCGAATACTTTTCACATATTCAACACTTTAATTTCAAAATTTCAAATTTGGGTTTAAATTTTGAGCTATTCACCCACTCGTATTACTTCAAATAATATTTATGTACTACAATACATACTATAGGCAGTACATATCTAATACTTATATAAAATTCATGTATGGGTAGGGTACTATTACTGATATGTACAGAATTCAGTTTATAAATCAGTGGTTAAAGTTTTTGAGATTTGAAATGGAGAAGGTCATATAATCAGGTATAGGTTATTAAGACGAAATGATCACTTTTTAATTTCCAACTACTATGATGTTCTACAAACCTGTTCCTCTTCCCCGTTAGAATTCCTTCAATATGTTAGGTAGGTACTAGGTACCTTAAAATTTCAAAATTTCGACTATTCACACAACGTCAACTTAAATAAAATAAAAGTGCAAACTCGAAGATTTTATGACCATAAAAATCAGCAGAGCTTCATTTCAAAATATGAGAAAATCTCTTGAATTGGAAATTTTGAAAACCAAAATTTTGAATTTTGATCAAATATGATTTCAAGTTTTTCAGTTCTAGATCTATCTTTGAAATACTTTATTTCAGCTATAAGCTTGTAATTTTTGAATCTTAGAATTCAATTTTTGAGCAAAATTCAATTTGGATCGTTTTTTAAACTTTAAACTTTAAACTTGCTATGTATTTTAATTTCTAAAAACCTCACAATAGTCATTGAAACTTCTATTAATAAATGATGGTCTCATTTTTATATTAATTTTCAATAAAATCTTGTGAAATGAAAGATGAACCTGAATTTCTAATTTGAATATATTCTGATTTTATTTTCTAGTTTAAAATTCTATAAAATAAATTTTATTCATTTCAATTGTACAATTAAATAAATTTTATGGAAAGATTAATATATCAATCAGAGATTATTTGTACTAAAAAAAGAAATCTGAAATTGGACACTAACAAGTCTCACTTTCATAAACTACACTCTATTCATACCATTATAATATCATAACTGTCAGCCATTTACTTATTCATATACATCCCAACATTAGAAATTTGATATTTTTTACAACAAAAAAATCGTGGTCTTATTTTGCTTCTGATTCTGATTACATTTTGAAGCAAACAATACCTAGCTAATATACTACCATACTTGTATTATTCTGTTGTAGCATATACAGATATCTAGTGTAGATTATGAATTTTGTAGAAATTTGGTACACTGAACAATTTATACTTAAATATCTGTGTTTATGAGAAATGAATCAGCTTAAACTTGACTCAAATTCAGGATATTTTATATGGGCTAATTGGAGGAAATTGTTGTTGGTTAGTACATGTATTATGCTTATTATATGATGCAAAAGAATATAATAATTTTTTTTATCAATTCCTTTTTATGTAAAAAAAATACAAAATAAGACCAAATAAATGCCTACTACTACTATATAATTTGACATCCGACTCTCATCATAATTTTCTACAAGTTCATGCTTACTTGTATAAACAGGGAATCAAGTTCAAGTTCAATAGTCACTCATTTATTTTTATTCTTTCAGTTGAATAAACGATTTAATTAAGTTCAAATGTCTATCATATAAATTCTCTTATTTTAAATCTAAGGATTTAAAAAAATCAATCGAGTGAAATGTTTAAAAAATGCATTTCTCATCGTTCATTTCCAAATACTGGTCTAAATATCAGTAAATGCATTTCAGATCTATTAATCCTTGAAAAGAGCAAAATCATTATTTCTAATTAAATGACAAGTGCTAAAGGATTATTAATATAAAGCCAACAAAGTCTAGAAATTTAATCTAAAAAGGAATTAAAGGATCTTAAAGGTGGACAGGTTGAAAGTGATTAATAAATATTTATTAAAAGTATTTAAAATTGATATTTTAGCACTTTGTTAATACACAAATTGTAAATCCTATTATTAATGTTCCACTAATTTTAAGCTTGTGGTATATCCTATTAAAATTCAAAAAATTACAAAAGGAAATATCTACTTGTAGTACATTATTATATGGCCTACTCTACTTGCTTGTTCCTTTCAAATACGCATAACTAGATGTATATTAGGCAGTTAGGTATGTAGTAGTATAATATTTCCTTTTAAAATAATTATAATAAGGATCTATTTTCAAGATTCAACCATTTAAGCTATAGGTAATTTGGAAAATTGTTCAACAATTCGCTAATCTGATCGAATAAACTGCACTTTTTTTCGTAAATTTTTAAACCTAAATATAAATTAATAGTCTGAATTGGGCCATTAATCTCCCCTTTCACTTTCCCATTTAAAATTTTTAAAATCTGAATGATTTTTTGTCGGATATTTTACAAAGAAATAGATTAATTCTGTACAATAGTAATGTCAGGGCTCATTAAAATTTATTTTATAAATATTTTCCCTCATATTGAATGTATAGGTATATTATTTGCATAAAATATTTTTTTAAATTAGATTCATATGCACTGCTGTATAAATAGTAAATAGAAGCCATTAATTATCCGGTTGGCTGATTCAGATTTGAATGACCAGATGTATTATATTACTTATTAGGACTTTTGAATTTTTAATGGCCATCCCATTAAATGCATTATTTTAGGGGTGACTTGCTAAAAATTTCCGGTCAGTTTTTTAACATATTTATTTTACCATTTCTTTAGTACCCTACTATTTACAAATATTTTTTTAGAAACTTTTATTAAAAAGACTAATAAGTATTTAGTATGTATATGTAAACACTAAAAAATTGGTATTTTTAAAACTTTCTTTTTCAATTAATTGATGAGCACTTTTATAGATCCAAATTTGTATTTAGATGTTCATTTACATATAAATAATTTAATTAGACACTTGAGTGAACAAAAATAAAATCATTGTAATTTTCTGTTATGTAGTCAATTGACTAAAAATAATAAGCTGAAAAGTTAAAAGTCTTAAAATTATTTTAGCTTTATAAATCATTCAAGAGTTCATATTATCTGTATTTACTTTCCAATAACATAAAATTTACAAGGTATAAATCAGAATTGAAAATAATGCAAATTTCTCTTCAAAAAATTGCTCTTTTTTACTTTCATTTTGATAAAGGACCATATTTATCTTAGCTTTTTAATCTCAATATCTTTAGGCTAGAAAAGTCACAAGGATTAGATTTATGCAATAATAAATATGAGCTTAAGTACATTTTTCTGTTTGGAACTATTTAGGCATTCATTCAGTATCACATTTTTTTGCAAAAATAACACTTTCATAAAATTCCGATCTACCTACTGTATTATCCTAATAAAAATTCCAAATCCTAAATATTTTAGTTACCCCATAAATATATCAATTATTTATGATATTATGTTTCACATAAAAATTTAATCACCCCATGTGAAGATCCTTTAAAAAAATACAAATTTTTTGTGACATGCTTTGCATTGCATAGCTTGACATGACAGTTGTACAAAAACTGAAAAAAAGTGTCGACATAACCATTATTTATTCAAATATACTGGTATTTTTTTGTTAAAAAAAGTAAGGAGAAATCCTTTAATAAATATTAAACTCTCCTTTTATCTTCAATTTTTAAGACAAGGATTTGACTAATAAATGCTCATAAATAGTTTTAATTAGTCTCAGACAACCTCAAAACCCCCAAAAATTTCCTTAAAATTATATTTCACACATTCCGTGAGAGAAAAGTAAGACATCATTATAAATTAGTGGATAAAAAGTATTTAAAAATATTTTGTTTCCTTTGAGGTTTAAACCCATACAAATATGCAGCAGCACGGAGTAATATGGATTTTGCAAATGGGGTAAAACTCAAATTCTAAAGGACTTGTCTGATGATGATGTTATTTAAATGCCCAACCCTTTGTGTCTGTCCCATTTCGACGAAAAATTGACTTTGGGCAAAAAAACATTAGAATTAAAAATTTACATTTTTTAAACATACAAAAGATTTGATAGTACTTGATGCCTAATACTGCTATACTGATACTGGTGGATATTGAAAATATACCTACAAGGTACTTAATAAATATTCCTATAATCATGATTTGAGAACTTTATTAAAATTTTGCTTTATTAGGAAAGCTGTGGGTGATTTAAGCCATCCTGAAAGCCCAAAATTTGAAATAATTTGAAAAAAAATCGAGATTCTGGATAGGATTACATACAGATGGAATTTATTAGACAGACAGACTTTCAGGTACTTATACCTGAAGCTAAATAGATAAATAAATTATGAATGAATAATTTTTACCAGTAGTTATAAGTACTACTACATGTAGATATTGAAGACCGTTATAATTTGCAACCTAGATAATCTTCTGATGAGATGATACAAAAAGCTACCTATCACACATTTTCGAAAATATTTTGGGCTGTATTGACAGACAATTATGACAAAAAAATATCAAATATGCCTAGGTACATTACCTACCTACCTAGATATTTTATGTAAATATAAAGCCTATGCAAATTTATTTACCTAAATGTAAATTTTTAGATTTTGACAATGCTTTTGCATTTGAAATATTTTAGAAATGTATAATAATAGAACTTGAGATTTACCAATTTTAGGATACAGTTAACAAATTAATGTCTAGTTCTATTAAAATTTGTAATGCCCTGTAGCAAGTACTTATGTATAATTGTAATTATGCAAAAAAATCAAATATTTTCAGTAGTATTTGTATTGTATACTTTTAGATTTAATTATGTGTTACACTGTGGGTGATTTAAATTTAAATTTACGGTCTTTTTTAGGCTTTGACTTACTGACTGAATTTTCGTTTTTTACATTATATTTCAAAAATAGGAAAGTAGGTTTAAGAAAAATTTTGTGAAGTTTTGCAAGAAAAATAATATAATAATTTAATAAGCAGGTGATTTTTTAATTAAATGAGATCTTCACATGCTGAGTAGATATCTACATTTAATTTACAAAATCGTGCTCAAATATTTCTAGAAATTGATCTCAAGTATTTGGTCCATATAAGTAGTGTTTTTTTACAACAATTGTAAAGTATTTTTTTAAGTATCTGTCTGACAATTCTAATTTAGCAAATTAAGTTGGAGTGTCAGCCAGCATGCATTTTACGAAGCAGCCACCTACTTAAATTATTTATTTTCGATATTTACCAAATCTTATTTGAGAGATTTTAAAGTGAAATTTTTCCAAATTCAGTATATTTTCTACATATATGGACTTGTAAATTTTAAAATGGTTGAATTTAAAGTGCTGATCAAATTATAAACTTGATTGATTTAATCGGTTGATGACTTGACTGACATTTTCATATGACCAAATTTTGGCTTTAAATCTTGAACTATGTATCTTATATATTTTTAATTGTATAATACCTATAAGTTAAAATGTAAGTAAGTAGGTATAATAAACGAGATTTGCACTGACTGACTGGGAAAAAAATAACTGTGCTATTAACTTATTAAGAAAAGAAAAGAAATGATTACAATCCAATCTTAAAAAGTCAGTTTTAAAACGAAGAATTGAATGAAAGATTGGGGTTTACATTTATTTTATTTATTTGATTCGATTTCTGATTCGATTGCATAGCATTATTTTTACATTGTGTAATTGACAGCAGGTTTGTCTCTCTTTGTGTTAATGATTGAACATTTTTAAGGTTAAGAACAGGCTCAAAATTTCTGGTTCAAATAATTCTTCACAAGTATTTAGATAGCTTGGACTTTTTAATTATCTAAGAGTATTGTACTAGGTCTAAAATCTTGATTTTTTATGGATTTGAATTTGTACAAAGTATTTATATAGAACGAGAAATTCAACTGGTTATATCTCAATAACCTACTCAAAATCTGAAAAATAGTAGGTAATAGGTACCTACTACACTAGTTCTGAATTTTAAGGAAAAATTGAGATAGAATCTTTTAAATAAATCTGAATTTTGATCAAATCAAAAAACTAATCCATAAGACAGACATTTTACTTGCAGATTATGAATTTTTAATAAAAGGATCCAGAATTATAAAATTCTCAAAATTTTACCTAATTTTTCTGTAATTAGCTTGAATTTTGGCATTTGAAAAGTTGATTGAGATTTGGATTAAAAATTTAAAAACTTTCGTGAGAATCAATCAGGATTTTCGTAATAAATTTTATAATTTCAATCTAGAATACTTAAAAGTAAATTACATATTATTATATCACATCAGGTTCAATTCATGGCACACTAAAACCTTGAACTTGGACTTGAAATACAAAAATGAAAAAGCTATAAAAAAAGTCAATCTAACAATTTGCCATAAGTTATTAGCTGCATTAACAATAACATTAGGTACTACATATATCTGATTCAAAGTTTGTCTGACCGACCTTCCAACTTACCTATAGAGAATTAACGGTTTATCTCATATAGATACCTACTACTAATACAAATACTTGCAGAGCAAAAAATCTCTATATCATTCATATGTATCATTCATATCTCATATTTATAAAAATAAATTCTCAAACGTTTAAACTGCACCTTTTCCAAACTTCAAAAACACAACTCATCTTCATAATATTTATCTATAAAGTCTATATTTATTTATCTCCAAACTCGGCTAAATTGTTCAAAAACTTGAGGGCGAATAATTGCCCCATATTTTCACAAGCATGTACTTATGTAGTAAAATAAATCTCAAAATTCTAGGTTGTAAACTAAATTTGAACAATTATTTCAAAATTTGCAATACTGCCCCAAAGAAATGTCAAAAAAAAGTAAATCTTACCGTAATACTCCTTAGGATTGAGTTTAAAACCCGGCGGTTTTCCATTTCGAAATCCTTTTAAAGGAAAACACTCGACTTTTCAAAATTAGTTCTAAACTATTTTAGTCTTCTAATTTGGTAAAAATCAAAAATCTTTCATAATTCTGAATTTATTGAATATTAAAAGTTCTCACAAAAAAACCGCACAGTCTTTGGGTAGAACAATTGCCAGACCTGCTAATACTTGAGTTAAACACTTATGAAATTTTAATCAAAAGTTGTTAAATTGAACGGGAAGTCCAGTATAGTAAGTAATCTATAGGTGTAAAAGAGATTTCTCTGAGACTTGTATTCTTCTGCTTCTGCTTATGGAGATTTGAAGTCGAAAGAATCAAGGAAATGACCGCAGAAAAAGATGTTTTTTAGAGGACCGGCACTTTTCTTATGAGCAAAACTACACCAACAACAAAAATCCTATCTGATCTAAGCTGATCTAAGGTCCTAAAGAACTAACTGGCTTTTTAAACTTACTATTAAATTTTAATACTACTTGTACAAATCTTATGGGTTGACCTGAGCAAAAAGGCAAAGAAGCTTTAAGAGAAAAATTCCATTCGATGACCGAATGAACAGTGAGAAAAAAACTTGTCCGTCTGCAAGTTTTCCAATGGTATCTTCTACCTAGTTGTAGTAGTAAAATGAAATAAAATAAAGTCAATCTCAAACTTACCTTAGAAAACCCCATATGTATGCATACATACATATTTGTGTATATGATTTTTTTACTCATCTTTTTTGCACACATAAGTATTGGCATAGTTCTAGAGAGAAAACAACAGGTTTAAAAAATTTTTAAACTTATACTTGAGGCTATATAAACCCCTATTTGAGATTTGTGACCGAAACAGCCTAGTATATTATACATCTAGTAGTACAGATATCTGTAAAGATACTAAGGTATATAAATTTATATTTCACTATAGTTTAAGGGGTGAATGAATAAGCAGATGATTCGTAAACATGTAAACTACCTGAAGGAATCTCTTCCGCTTAAAACCATATGAATTTGCATATTATTTCATACACCAACTTCTTCAAAATTCAAATTCAAATGGTCCAAATTACCCCAAGATATTTTCATTACAAATTACCTAAGTAGACTTAATAAGCTGATAAAAATGTTGAAAAAGTGATTTATCTTGAAATTATTAAGTAGCCTTGAAATTATATTAGTTAATTTTAGGATATTTTTAAGTTATTTTAGTTTAAGATTATTTAGTAAATCTCAACTTTCGAAAAACATAATGTAATTTTATGATAAAGTAATGAGAATAAACTATCAAATACAATAGCCAAGTAGTTCTTTGTCAAGTTGGCGTAATTAAATTCTAATAAATTTTGTCTAGAATTAGTCAAACAAGAATTTTATTTAATGTATAACTATATACCAATAATAGCTATAGTGTATTAAGGATTGATTCTCTTAAAATTCAAGCAAGTGTTAATTTTTTGAAAAAGATTAGCAATATTTTTTATTAAAATTAATTTTTTAAAGATTTCCAATTAACACTATAAAATCTCTACACCTATTCAACTATTTGACTTTTTTGGGTTAAATAAGATATATGGGATTGTGCACAGTGGAAATTAATTACTTTTCCAATTGTTGTCCATTTGAATTTAAAGAGAAGTGTTACACAGAGGATTAAGTTTAACTATGAGCACCCGAGCTTTTTTGGATAAATGAATTGCTCATTTAAATCTTGTTTAAATTTCAGGAAAAACATTCTGAAGACAGATTACACGTGTAGGATATCAGGGACATTTATTTATTTTGTAGATCGAAGTTTTGTAGAAGTACTTATCTATAGTAGTTCTGCATGTAGTAGAAGTAGTAGATGTGAAATTTGTCGAGACAGTTAAAATTTTTATGAAATTGATAAGGTCTTAAATTCCACCTGAACTGAATATTAAAATCATAAAAATATTTGTTAATAATTAAATACGAGGTCCTGAATACATTACAAATAGAAAGACAGACAAGGATTCAGAAACTTGTATGCAATTTGTACCAAAAGTCAATAAAGTGTCATTTTGTATCGTTATTTAGAGTCATATCATAATCCAAAATAAGTCAGTCTGTCACATTTCAAGTCAATAAGTAGATTATATTAATTTTGGCAAATGAAAAAATTCAGCACTACAGATTCAGGATAATTTTTTCTCCTCGGTTTTGTGTAAATTTTAAAAGAATTCTTTAAAAAATTTCGAGCTCATTTTCGACCAAATGGTCATAACTATTTATTTGAATTGGGTTTAACTTGAGCAACCAAAAAATTTCAATTTATTTGTTGTTTCAAATCTTTCAAATTATGGCGTATTTGACCATTCTAGATTTGAGATAAATTTGCGAGATGAATAGTTAATTTTTTCTTCAAAAATTTGTACCTACTCGAGATGAGATCAAAGTAAAGGGGATTGAAAAGCTCTCTAAAAGTTAAAATATGATGCCAACTTAATTGGACAGTTTGACAGAAAATGAGCCTTTAGTTCATTTTTACGGTAGCCAAACCTTAAATTTTTTTTAAAATTTTAACTTTTTGAGGGTAATAAGTAATAAGAAATAAATTGATTAGCTAATTAAGACTTTGTGCAACTTTTTCTAATTACATTTTTTTACTCTAACTTGTAAATTTGAGCAAATAAAGCAATTTTCGTTTTCTATAATTTTGAAATGAGAAAAAAGTAAAGTCAGGAATTAAAATTAAATGTAAATTAAAATCTACAACTACAAAGCTAGTTATTAGGTGCGGTATCAAAACGTGGTGGTCCAAATATTTGTTTAAGAAAATGTTAAAGGTCAAATTTCATTCAATTAATTTCATTTGCGTATGAAAAAACTGGTGAAATTTCTGCTTTCTTAGCTTGATTATTCAAAATGAAATAATATCCTTCCAATTTTAATGAAATGCTCGATGAGAGAATTTGATCAAGAAATATTGGATTTGAAATTTGAGATCAATTTCTCAAATTGGTTTCAAATCTAGAGTATTTTTTTAAAGTTTCACTTTTTCTGACTTGTTTTAATTTCGACCTGATAAGGGATTTTAATTAGATTTCGTTAATCATAGGCCAGCTGATTTTCAATTATAAATCAATATTAATTGATTTTCAGGTGAAATTGAAATGAAAGTAAAAAATTATCATATAACATGAATCTAGTACAAAGGCTAGATTAGAATTATACAAATAAAATAGGTGATGCTTAGGTGATACTCGTAGAAACCGAGATTATTTTTTAAAATATTTATAAATGAGCAATAAATACTTGGGGTATTAGTTAGTGTTAATTATAATTTAAGAATAAAATTTCTAAGAATAATTAGCATTAGAATTTCTATCATAAAATAACTCACAAAATGAATAAAAATCATAAAATGCATGAAAAGTATCGCTTTAATGGGAAGAATGAGTATTTCAAAATATTTTAAAAACTTAAAACAAGCCAAAAACCAAGGATAATAAAACCAATCCTATCTTTTTCTCTGCAAAATCTTTATTAATTTGTTTTTTTCCTTTACCTACTTCTTTTAAATGTAAAGATAAAAGTCAAAGTCACAAATACAAAAGTCAGTGGACATTTATCACTAAAAGTACACAAGTAATACACTACAATGTCATGTCCTATATCTTAAATCTTAAAATTTCTTATGAAATTGAACTTTAACTTTAAAAATCCTAAACTTTTGTTTTGTCCAAGCCTACAGCAATTTACATTTAACCTAACCTTTGACAAAAAATGAAATGAAATGCATATAATTTATAATAAATTTGTATCTAAATGTAATAGAAAGCGTATAAAACAAGCAGTAAATATATTTTTTGAGCCTAATATACAAAATATGATACTTGGTAAGGAATTTTGAGTTTGAGTAATTCGGTATAATTAACTAATTATTTTCACTAAACCTTTCAAAATGGCAAACAAGTTTTTTTTTCATATTTTTTAAAACCTAATACATGCCTATTTACATATAGGTGTAGTAGATATTAGGTAGGTACAGAGTACTACTATTTACATAAGCTCTCAATCATATTAAAAATGATGGGTCAAGTGTTATAGTATAGACCCTTAGCTTAAGAAATAAATCAAAGTCACAATTTTAAAACTTTGATTGGAAAATGTGTACAGGATTTACTTCTAAAATATGGTTCGCCAAGCTGACCGATTTCTCTCAAAAAAAAGTTCTGTCTTGATCGATAAATTACATATTTTGAGAAAATATTACCTACATGCCTTTTAGTATTATGGCACAAATATATCATTGGGCTGGGCTTTAACTTATAATAGAGATTTTTTCCAAGTTCACACTACTAACAAATTTAATAATTCATCGTATCGTATAGCCAGTACACATTGTTAAAATCAATTTTTAAAAATGTCAAAATCTTCAAGAAAGCTCAGAATATTGGTAGTTAACATTATTTTAATTTCTTTTAAAAAAATTAGTACAAAATCTGAACTAGTTGTAAATAACCGAAAATAAGAAATGATATCATAAATAAGACAAAAATTTACTACCTACACTATATGATATATAAATAATTCTAAATTATAGTTTATAATAATAATAATAATAATTATAAATTATTCTAAATTTTGTATTGCAGATGAAAATGCTTGCGAGCTAATATTTGTAAGACACTTATGAGAAATTAGAGCAAAAACATCAAAAAATTCCGGCTTCAAAATAAATCTAATCGTTTATTGTTATGGGCAAAAAGGATTCAATTTAAAAGTAGAAGTCATAAAGTATTACGAAAATGCCCTGATCATGTCAAAGGGGTAATCAATTTGAAATCAATAATTATAATTAATTGATTTAATCAAGTGTTTACTAGCCTGAATACTACTAATACAACTAAAAGTACTAGATAAAATATACTTGCTACGAGTATGTACGACTTTCTGTGTGGCTTAATTATTTTATTTTATCATATAGATAAGTTACGATATGAAGTGGGTTTAAATGATCTCATGAGATATAATTGGTTCATTGTAATTCAGATCAGAATCATCTCAATCACTATCTCAATCCCAATATTGTAGAGGGTTGAACTTTTTTCTAAAGTTTAAATCCTTATTGTGTGATTTACAATCGATTTAAATGCATTTTATAACTACAAAGTGGGTTTTTAATTTGTATTCTATTGATCAATATCCATAATCAAATCTTCGTATGAATTACCACCTGATTTCGAACACTATTTGTCTGATTTAAAAGTACAGTAGGGTACACCCAGAGTTGTGATTCTCATGAAGATTTTTTGTCTTTTTCTGTTTTGAATTTGAATTCTTTAAAAAATGTACAAAGAATTGAAACTGCATAGGAAAATCGGCTTATTTAAAGATAAAAATTCGATTTCTTGATAAATTGATTTTTTTAAATAATTCTTTTCAGCATTAAATCTGATTGTTGAATTAAAGGTAGGTTAATTATATGTCAAAAATAAAAAACTTACAACCCTGCCTTGCATTTTTCGACTTGCTTAATTTAATATTTAACTTTTCTTATGCTAGTTTTACGATTAAAAGAACCTAAAAGGTAAATGCTATAAGGCATAAAATGTTAAAAACCTCAAGTTCTTTGAAAATTAATTATAAATTGAAAATTTGTGATTTAATTGTTGGTGTGGAATTGCCAACTGGTAGATTGAAAATTGCTTTCTCCATTCATCATCATAATATAGTTAGGATTTTTTAATTGGATAATTTTAAAAAATATTGTTTTTGTTCTCATTCAAATTAAATTCTTATTAAATTCAGAGATGAATTTTCTAAAAAATTCAAGGGCTTGGCCTTGTTGACCGAAATATTATTCAGAGATTTCCAACTTTTTGACTGCAAGTAGCATTTTGCTTTGAAATCTACTACATATGTACTAGAATCATTCGATCCTAACTCGATTTAAATTGCTATTAATCTTTTAACAATTACAGATATAATTATTATCTGTGCTGAGAGAAATTCGCAATATATCAAAATTGCACCAAGATATTTTCAAGTTCAAAAAATTAAAAATCTATAATAAATCATACTAACAAATTATCGCTCTTACAAAAGTACACTTTTAACCTATCACTATACACTTTACTTTATTTTATATACTTTATTTTAGTAGCTTTTAAAAGCTGATTTCTAATATGTAGGTAGGTAGTAAGTAAGTAATTTATTTTTAAAATGAACATTCTAAATCAAGTTTAGTATAAATCATTTTTTAGATATTGGAATTACAGATAGAAGAGCAATTTAATATACCTAGTTTCGAAAATATCTAGGTACATTACTTAAAAAAAGTCATTACAATACTTTATATTATAGTGCAAGCAAACAATCTATTCAATTCTATTAAAAAATTTCAAATTTCAATCTATGCAGTTTTCGATTTCTTTGAATCTTTCATTCAAAATCAAAATTATGAGCTACATTTACATACTACATGAACTAAAATATCTTGAAGCAAAAATGCAAGCTAAAATCCTTAAAAACTACCTACTGTTATGTATGAGTATTCTAATTATACTCGTACATCTTTTACTGATAATACTCGTAATATAAAAATTATCAAAATATTTCTCTTATTGTCAAATATTACCAATTCCTTATACTCCGTAGTATAAGGAATTACTGATAGCACAAATACACCTAACTTATTATTAAAAGCCTACTTAAGTATATACAAAATTCTAGTTTAGTTAAATTTAATTTGTTCTATGTAGAGTGGAATACTGTAGTAATATAATATAATACATAATATACAAATATAAGTAGGTATCTAAAGTAGGTATCTAAAGTGTAATTTAGTCTAGAGTTATTATATCATAGATGTAGTAAGAGAATTCTAGTTAAATAATTAAGCCCTTACTTTAATTTTATCTCGTAGATACTTTTCGTGTTCTATTTTTATTTGATGATTTAGGTCATGCTTATTTGAGTATACTTTGTACTACATACTAATATAGATATGTAGTACTTATCTACTTTAGTATTATATGTATTGTATACAAGGAATATGGTAGATTGTGTAGTAGGTATAGAATTGTATGGTATTAAATGCATTTACCTAACTTCGTTTTTTATGGGGTAAAACGCAAAAGATTTTTTGCACTGGTTCCCGGGTATTTCCCGAAATTGCAAAAAAAACGACGGTTCGCACGAATTCGGAGTTCCCGAACTTTTGCTTACTAGACAGATCAATACATTGATTATACAAAATTGTATTTCCCATATGAATATGATGTTTAACCGGGTTATACCGAATCCTCGTATTAAACTAGTCTGAACCGAATCTTTATAGGTCTTGTGACTCAATTTCGAGTCTTGAAAAAATTCCACGATTCACGCGTATATTCACCCAAGTCTTACATCACACTTCAGAGTTCTAACCCTTGACCGGTTTTCACAAATTTCTCTTAAAAATATTTAAATTCAATCATAATTTAACTCGATTAAAACTAGTTCATTTAACGCTACATAAATTCAATAAATTTATTTGGTTTGGATTTATAGAAATCAAGTGCTTTTATTCTGTACCTACCTAATTTATAAGTTGAATACATTTTTTGTATTTATTTCCGACCACTTAAAGTCGGTTTAATGCACACATTATTGACAACTCTTTTTGTTGCGGTACAAACAAGCGGCCTTTCCTTGCCAGGAACCATAAGGTAATTTTTTTCAAAATACTGTATCTAAAATATATTTTAGTACCAATTTTTTAAATGTTATAAAAATTTTGAGCTAGTATACCTACAAAATTTCAAAAAAACCATTTTATGATTTACATTTTTTAAATTCAGATCCAGATAGGTATACATAGTTTATATAGGACAAAGGGCATACTTATACGAAATATGTACGCCATAATTTAGGGGTTTAGATTTATTATGAGATTCAGGATATTAAATAACAATTAACAAGCCTATATCTATGTCTATGTCTATGTAGTTCAGATCCAAATTAAAAATAAAAATATTACATTTTTCGCCGAATAAGGATATCATATATTAGAAAAATTCAAACGGTTTATGACTTAACTTGTTCAAGGATATTTATTTGAAATTTTCTTACGAAAAATGTAATTGTAATTCAAAACACCATATTAACAAACTGACATGACAAGGATTGAATAATTAGTAGTATGTCATGTTTCTAATTGCCAATGTACTCGTATTAAAGTATAAAACATAAATATTTCAAACCTGTGCCAGTGGTCAAGTCAAGTCAAATATCTAAGCAAAGTACGAATTAAATAAGAAATTGAATTTTTATCTTAAAATTCAATTCTTTATCTTAATCATAATCTACTATACCTAAGACAATGAGAAAAGACTAGAGACAAGATCTAATACATGAAATACTATACAAGTATGTAAAACTCAAACTCATTCTAATCAATTAAGGTCAATTCCGATTGTTTATGAGCCTGCTGAACCCGCTTTAACTTTTTGAGAGAAAAAAATAAAAATCTCATTTATGCCACTTTAAATGGAAGCAGAAGCAAGGATCACGAATTAGAACCAGATTAAATCATTCAATTTGAGCAATTTAAGGTGGGGATTTCACCTTATTTCGAAAGATTAAAATATTTATAAAAATGCTTTATGAGACAGTTTGATTTAATTAAGTGCAAATGGGGCTACTGCAGTCAGTAGTTGGTCAAATGGATATTTTACCATTCATTTAAATTACCACCAAACCTAACTAACCTATTTGGGTATCAGACATCAGGTTTTAATAAAATTTTGTACAAAATTTTCACGATCATCATGAGATCCTCAATATGTTTTATATTATATTGATAAAACTTTAGGAAAAAAACTTCAGAGGTCAAACCCTTAAAACTAAGATATTTGAATTTTTTAGAAAGTTTGCTTTGATTTGTCTAGGAAGGTTTGGCATACGTGTTTTACCGGATAAATATTTTAAAAATTTACAACAATTTGTGTACCCATATCGGTATTGAAATCGATTCTAAGAAATTTATTTTACTGATAAATTTTTACTGTCTTTTTGAGCAGCTGCCATTCTGAATTCTGGTAGAATAAAATACATTTGATATTATTATTTGCGATTATATGAAATTTGATATGCAATTTCCCGATTCGAATAAAAATAGTCTGACGATAAAAATTATTTTTAGAACCTATAAAATATATCATAAACATAAAGTATTGTATCAGTACAAAAAGCCTTTTTCCAATTCCAATTAATAACTAGATAAATCCAATTCATTCACAGTCCTAGTAAATATAAGTATTATACTCGTATGAACATAATTTGCAAAAATGTTGAAAGGAAAAGCCCATATGGAATACCTACTCTAATATACTACATACTAATTCAAAAAAAGCTTTTAAGAAGATTTCAATAAAATCTCATTTTGTCCGTTTTTTTACAGACTTTCATTAATTTTCTTGGATTTTTTCAAAAAAATTTCTAAAGTCAAGGCCAAAAAGTATCTTATTTCATTTCCCTTGTGCTTAAAGATTAACTTGTAGTCTTATTAAAGTCCAATGAAGTTTAAAAAATTCAATTACATTTTATCCTTTCCTTCCTCTGCTTTTACTATGAAATTTACTGATCTTACAAACTTTTGTGCTTATTTATCGATTTTTCCCACGATTCTTACATACCCTATATTTTATGTAGTAAGGTACTTACGCTTAGTAAGTAAGTACTTTTGCCCTTGAAAAATATGTCCTAGATCTTACTTATACAAAATGACATTGAGACTTCGACTTGCCCGAGTTTAAACGAAATTTATCTAATTTACCTAAAAACATATTCATACTTGTAGGTATTTTACAATATGGAATGAATAATTTATCAAAAATATAGTTTATGATTTACCAGGTAGTAAAATACCTATAAAAATATCGATTTTTTATAAACTTTGATCTTTATAGTAGGTTTTATTCATTGCCCTGCTAGTAAGTACTTACGCTACTAAAAAGTTTTTTATTCTAGCTTCTATGTAGGTACTGATGTACTTGTAAGTATAAATAATAAAATAGTTGAAGCGAAAAAGGTATGAATATAATTTTTAATGATTCAAACTTTAAAAAGAGTATATTTGTTAGTTCTTTTTCTTTTTATTGGATCATATTCGGTCCATGAAAATATGTTATTGGGTTAAAAATAATTAGCTCATTACATTACCGAATAAATTGAAAGAGAATCTTGTGAGGTTTAACTAAAATATTTGGTCCAAAAGAGTTCAAGGATTTTGATTTTTGGGACATGATCATTTTATTCGGTAATGGACTATTAATTATCATGAACATGAAACTTACCTAAATAAGTAAGTATACCCAATCCTCCATATACATGCATATCTATATTTATTTATGATGTTTATTTTATGAAGTAAATAAAATTCAGAAGTACCTACCTACATATATATACACTAATTTACTTTTCTAGATCAAATATTAGAAATTTTAAGTTGTCAAAATGACCAAAAGCTCACATTTTAATTTTAAAATTTAGCTTATCTATCGATAAATTGAGATTTTGGTTAAATTTAAAAATAGCTTTTTGAATTTAAATTAAAATAAAAACTCAAATTTTTTATGCTTATTCAAGTACTACTAGGTACTATTTACTATTAGTCCAAGTTCTAAAAAACCAAAAATTGCCTAATATTTATAATTCCAAATTCGTTCTAACCACACAGGTTTACGATCTATTTGGAATGAATAGGTAGGTTATGGTAGTCTAGAAAAATCAGCCGATTTCTAAGAAGTTGTCGTTAATAGTAATGGAAATTAATACGAGCGTACGTCAGAAGTCAGAAGTCATAAGTTACTTATATTATCCAATTTATTATAAATAAAATCATAAAAATAAGTAAAGACACTATCTATATATATACCTATCCGCTATATCACTAACTATATATCTAGTAGTACATTTGACAAATAGCTAATGATACGATGAATTACAATATTGAATTACAAGTTAATGTGGGTAGTAATAATGGAATGGAAAAATATGCTTAGTTGAGAAAATAATTCCAAGAATCCATAATAATTTTTAAAATTAGATTTACTTTAATAAATTTTTCTTATTCTTATTACTTTCTTTAATAACCATACTAATATTACTACCTCTAATACCTAATGCATTATCCTTTTTCAAGTAAATTAAAACCATTACTACCAGGTATCTCAAAGTACGAGTATCCATTATTAAAAACTTACAAAATAAATATTTTTCATCCAATCATAAAAATACTGAGGATGAGACGGGTTTGAATTTTGAAATATGAACTATTGATAGAACTATTATTAAGTTCTATTTTATTATCCATGATTTTTAATATAAGATAAGTTACCTATAATTCAATTCAATATTGATCAAAATTGGCTTCCATTAAGAATAGGTAGGTAATCGAGTTATAATTTTCTAAAAATACAAAAATCCTTCATTTGAGCGATCACCCAAGTCATGATTTTCTTATCTTATACCTACCTACTATTATATCTTGTAGTACTATTAATAAATATATTTATTTCATTGAAAGTTCACTACCCTTTTCATTTCAACTACCTACTTATCTTATCTTAAGGTCGACGTGCGTTTAAATATAACTCAAATATACATTTCAGTCAATCTAGATTTAGTAATATTAAGGTCATTTAATTCAATAAAATTCACTTGACTTTTCATTCAATATCGAAAATTCGGTGTTAATGAAAGGAAGCATGCTGTAAAATCTTGGTACTTATCAAAGTGTTTATGATACTGTATGTAATTACATCCAAGCTAGACTTTTTTAGAGACAAGCGAGTGAGGTGTTTTCTAGACACTAGGCTAGAGACCTCAGACTTACGATTAGTTAAGGATTAGTACCTAGATTACAGTATTATTATTACAAGCAAGAAATGCTATTCGTAGGTACTCGTATAAGTAAAGAATAAAGGTCTTAAAGGTCTTAAATACACGTGCAGAATGCAGGATATAAGTTAGGGTATGATATTACTATTAGTATAGGGTTTTTACACTTAATTTTACCGGGTTTATCAGCGGGAAAATGTTTAGATATTACTTTTTTAACCTAACCTATGTTTAAGTTAAATACAGAGTATAAAAGAACAGTCATAAAATAGTTTTAAACTTCACCAAAGCCCGACTCTCTAAAATCTATAATTACTCAAAGTTTATTAAAAATAAGAAAAATTTTTAAATACCTATACAATTAAACACACATTTCATTTAAGTATGATCCTGAGATTTGCAAATTTTTACCAAAAATGATCAAGGAATATCATGAGTTTATAAGAAAAATTTGACGGGCAGTATAGTCTCTTTTTCCGCATTTTCATTCGTCTAGTTTGTTCAAGTAAAATTTGATTTTGGCGTGGGTTTAAACTTGGCTCTAGAACATTTTGAAATTTTTATTTTATCTCCCGGTCTCTATACTTATATATACCTATATAATGTACAAGTACCATGGCAGCATCACTCTAACTTGAATTAAGTCTGAGAATCAGCCGAGTCCGAAGACAAAAATATTTAAATGAAAACCCCCGACCCCGAAAGAAATCATAGGTTTCTTTTCTTTACATATATATGTCTTAAATTATTGTAAGTTAAATAATACCCTACATAATATTCTTTATGTAGGTAGATAATATTTGAGTAAGTATCAGTATATTTATAAAATATATAACTGTAATTTCCTTGGCCTATCTTAAACACTTGTAATCTGGAACTTGTCCTTTCTATTTCTCTTGTCTTAAAATTTTAAGTCTATCAATTCTTAACTTATTGTTTATTGGTCTTGGCCCGAAATTCAAAAAAGTCATTCACTTTACTTATTTAGATTTACCTACTTCCTCACTTTATCTCTGTACTTTTACTATCTTTCAACTTTTTCCTCCAAAAAAAATTGTTTTCAAATTAAGACGCGTGTAAGAGAACGGTCCTGAATTATAGAACCTTTTTAATTAAAAGGTTCACTATTTCAAAAAAATTAAAAAACATCAAGTGAACTATTTTTGGTTTGCAAAATTACGAAATATTTAATAGATTCTATGTATTCAGGAATAAGCCACGAACACAGGTAACTAGTTAAATCATCTAATTCCTAATTGTAGAAAATCCTATTAATGCCGATAATCATAGTTGAGATCTGAATTTGATTTTTTTTTCAATTTTTTTAAAATACTGACCGGCATTTTTGTTTAGATATTCTTATAATTCAGCTAAAAATTATCCTATTTATGGCATTTTAAAAATACGGGTATATTTAAAATTATACCTTTTATTATAATCTATTTACAATTAGGGTAAATTGCATTTGCAATTACAAATTTAGTACCCTACTTAATTTGATATTTGGTTATGGTCCTGGTACTATTTATTATCAACAAAATATAGCATAGATGCATACTTAATACCTATTAACTTAATATTAAAATTTTAATTATGCTAAACATATAGTTAATAGTTCATTTATTTGAAAACTTTCAAATAATCAAATTCCATTGACTTATAAGCCTATTTACGAAAGAATTTATGTTTTTTTAAATTAATGAATGAATCCATTGAATATAATCTGAATACTACAAAAATTATCAGTTTCATAGTAAGACTTTTAAACTTTGATTTTTCTAACAAGGAAAGATAAAGTTTATTTATTTATTTATTTAATTGTATACAGAGTATACTCGTATTAACAGCAAAAGGCAAAAAACTAACTAAAAATACTGATACTAATGCATATGTCCTTATATTAAGAGAAGATTTAACTTTTAACAATACTTTCTTTTCTTTTTGAAAATAAATTGGATAATTGCGATAAATTAGTCAGATTATTTTGTAAAATACATACAATTCTAATCTAGTAAACTTTTCTCATAAACTACAAATTAAATTGAAGTTGTACATAGAAGCCAATCGGAAGTATTTACATGCATATAAATAAGTACAGGTTTCAGTTTTTCTGAAACTAGTTAAAGTAGTAGGCAAAATTTAAAAACATTTTTGGAAAGACCAATTACCTGACTGACCTTGAGGCATTTACCCTCATTTCAGCTTCAGCCAAAAAAATTCTTTTCTCGAGAAAGTTAATTTATAGTCAAAATTTTATTGATTTCTCAAATCGATGAAATGAATGCTGTTATAAATAAAAACGATAATTTTTACGAAAATTTTTAATTGCCTTCTTATTCCTGGTAAAAGCCATTAAAAATTGCATATTATCAATATGCATTAACTATTAAACACTTTAGACTTTAGGTCTCAAAAACTAAAAAAAAATTTGCTAAAATTGTGTTTTTAAATGATAAAATTTGTCGCATATAAGTTATAGGGTTTAAGATTTTGGGGATAAAAAAACATCTGAAAGTTACTTTTAACCTTACATTTTTGCTATTTTTATCCAAAATTTAGTTTCTTTACGTAATAATTTAAGGCGATTATATCTGAGACTGAGATCCTAAGATGTTTTATAGGGATTTTATGCTAACTACCTATATTTCAAGATTAAAGATTAGAATTCCCAAGTTTAAAGTAAGTAGGTAGTATTAGATCATTCAGGCTATTTTTAAACTATCTGGTTATTCTTACAATAAAGTCAATTAAAAAGACAATAAGCAAATTTTCTAAAAAAAAATGACATTTTCTTTGAACTTTACAGATGGAAGCGAGAACAATACTAAACATATTGGATGAACAAATTTCTCCAAATTTGAGATGCAATTTCGATTCTACTCAACTACAATCCTTCTGGAGTGTTTTTTCGCCCCAGTTCTCCTCTAATTACAATTCTCAATTACAAGAAAATTCAACCCACATTTATACAGCATTCAACAACAATAAAAAGAAATCAGATAAGCGGAAATCAACCTTTGTAATCAATTCAATTCTCTCGGAGATCCCTGTGAACCCCGAAGAAAGCATCTCCTTTGTTGTCTCACCTTTGAAATTATAGCTATCCAGTTTTTACTTTAACATTTTACAATAATTAAGAACTTGAAAAAAAACTATTTTTTTTCTGAAATTTTGCCAATTAAGTAAAGTAGTACTGCCGAGAACTTTTTTGTCAGTTATTTATACCAATACATACTTGTTCTTGTTTGATCTGAAACTGAAATCAAGCTTTGTTTTACGTTTTACTATACAATCAATACCAAGTAACGTGAATTAAGGTAAGTAAAATATTAAATATTTTTATCAAAGTTCCGAAAAGTTCAAATAATCGTACATGTCTCAATTCATTCGATTCAAATTTCTTGAAGCAAAATCACATGGTCAAACTAATTACTATGTAATTGGTTTGAACTCTATTTGGATAATTTTGAATCCAAATATCAGTACATAGGGTACTAATAGTAGTTAGTAGTAGTAGAGATAATCTCTTTGTTCATTGTTCATATAAATTGAAGTGGTGTTTAATAGAGATTAAGCTGGGAATTTTACAGAAATATTTTTATAGGAAATCTTGTTATTTTGATTGTTTCGCATTTAATTAATAGAGATGATTAATTGAATATCTTATCATAATCATAGGATTTACTGTAAAAATATTTACACAAGATCAGCAGAGTTATGATACGTAGATTTTATTATTTAATTCATTACAAGTATCAGTAGTAGCTTAGTAGGTACACTCTACTGAAATTAGTAGAAGTGTAAGTAAATAAATAGAATTTCATCTCATTATCATTATCCAATCATGATCCTGAAAAATGACAAACCCACAAAATCTGGTTTATAAGATGACTAATTTATTTTCAAATATTTTAGATACACTACAATACAATACTAGTTGTATTACTACAAATTACTTACATAGTCGAGAGATCATTTTTAGATTAAATCGTTAAATAAACTGGAAAAGGCCACTCAATGTATCAATAGTCAATAGAATTATACTAGTATAGATTAGTATATGTGGCTTTTTGACATTAATTAAATTTAATTATGATCATGATTTCCACACACAGGCAAGTTGTATCCATTTATCTTACTATTGGTACCTAAACTTGAAATTTTATATAAATCTAGGAAAAATGCATATCTTGGCTCTTTTACTTATCCTTATCTAATACAAGTACGGAGTATGTAATGTGTACTTGAAGTAATTACTAATTAAAAGAATTAATTAGTCAATCTTGTCTTGTCTTGATAACATTGAATTGGAACTGCTGGATAAATTGGAAGGTTTTTAAAGCATTTTTAAAACGTAGATTGTCATTTGAATTTCAAGTGTGATCTTCAGACGATCATTAAAAAAAGCCTTAAAAGTTTCTTTGTTAGTGTACAAATCCCATTAGCAAGTTGGTTTTATTTTTCTCATCTCTTTTAAGTTCTCATAAAATAAGTACATAAGAAAGATTCAAATAACCATTCAACCATTAAGCAAAAAGTCTGGCTTAATTCATATATCACACTACATTTCTACTTATGTTTGATTTTTTTCTCATCTGAATATCAGTCTGTTTTTAACTTTTGTCCGACTTGGAACCAAAAACAAATTTTTGGCACCCGAAAATATAAAAATTGTGTATCTTTTAAAATGTACTTTAATCTCTTGTAGGTAATTCAATAGATTATTATATAAAAATTTTGTAAACTTTTTAAAAAATGGAAGCAATAACTTCGACAATTTCTTCCACTGAATTCCTATTTGATCTCGAAATTTTCCAAAATTCAAATTTATGGGTTTTGATAGCTGGATTTGTTGCAAGTTTTTTCCTAGCATTTGGTGTAGGCGCTAATGATGTTGGTTAGTTCTTTAGAAATTTTCTTTAAAAAATTTGAAAATTTTACAAAATTTTGAAATATATATTTAGCCAATAATTTCGCGTCGGCAGTAGGGGCTAAAGTGATAACAATCAGAAATGCGTGTATCATTGCGACTATATTTGAACTTCTCGGAGCAATATTGATTGGTAATTTAATAATTTTGATTTATTTTTATAGTTTTAGCAAAAACACAGAAGAACATTTTTTCATTCCTTATTTGCTTGTAAAAATATTGCATCAAACTAAAAAATATTAAGGGATTTTCAAGACCTTAAAACTTAAAGTCTACTTTTAAAGAACTTTTTTGCTCAAAAAACAACTAAAATACCTAATTAAATATAAGTAAAATTATCTAAAAGAAGATCAAGATGGGGGAATACGATTTATATGACCCTAGCCTGATGTGGATTGTCATTGCTGGATTTGTTGTCAGTTTCGTATTGGCCTTTGGAATCGGAGCTAATGATGTGGCCAATAGTTTTGGGACTTCAGTGGGATCCAAAGTTTTATCATTGAAAAAAGCCTGCTATCTTGCCACTTTCTTTGAAATCAGCGGAGCTGTTCTACTAGGTATAATCTGGAATAATCTCGATTTAAATTTTTTTTTAATATAATTTTTAGCTAACATGCCAATTGCCAATAGGATTACGTCTAATTTTCTTAATATATGCTTATCGTTAGTTTAATTAAGAAATCTTAATTAAGTAAGAAACCGAAATTACAATTTTGATACTTATTTTTTAAAAATGAGCATTACAAGTGTTCAGATATGCAGGTGCTGAATATTTCTCAATATACATATAAACTTTTGAAAAAAATTACTTAAAGGCAAGAATTTTCCTGCAAGTTTTGTAGCATATGTCATTAGATTTATTTACTAGAATTTGTAATATATATAAATAACCCATTTTAATCTTAAGAAAAGTTCAAAGTCTAACTGATAGAACAACGGACACAAGAATTATAACAAAAAATTTAATTTTAGAGCTAGCATTTTTTCATAAAAGATTGCTTGAGTCATAGATAAATGGAAAAATGCATTATTTATCTGTAAAATAAAGCTTTTAATTTGCATATGCTAAACAATTTGTATAAAATGCACTTTGCATTGGTATAAAATTAATTTAATTAACTTTAATTTGCTTTTTTCAAATAGTTCTAAATAGAAATGTAAATAAATTGCATTTGAATGCAAGCCTTTCATTTTTGTTCCAACCCCTAAATGCACGGCTCATGTAGAAATTTTTCAAAACTTTTTCACATCTCTTTACCTGTCGTGTTAAATAAATCAACTTAATATAATGGACTATATTTATACCTCTAATTTAAGCCTGTAGGTATTGATGCCAACTTGATGAAGACATTAAATTACATTTTTCTACTTTTATAATGCCCCAAAAATACGCAATTTATCCATGAGCCAATTTCAATTTACGCCTTTGCCAACATTTTGCAAACTTTTTTTCTCCTAATTTTATCTTTATCTGTGATCTTTAAAACAAGAAATTAACTCGAATATTTTATATAGGATACGTACATATTTACACAAGTAGGTACTAATGTAGTTTACAAAAGTAGGTTTATTCGCACTAACTTACTGTGGGTTATCGTACTTTATTTAGACTCTACAAATAAGGTTATATCTCGCCTCCTATGAGTCCATTTTTTACAAAATTTTGGACTTTTAT
>JAQIXA010000846.1:0-33285 GCA_034699045.1 Nanhermannia cf. coronata Gr-Ori-00579
TGTCCAAAATCATTGTCAATCGATTTTCCAGGTCAAAGAACCTACTAGAACCGATTTTTAGGCGAAAAGGTCAACAATTTTCAAAATTCAAATCTATACTTGATAAATTATAACGTCAGGTATAAGGTCAGGTATAGATCGTTTCTATACCTTCAAAGTATCCAAGTATCGAAGGTATAAAGGTATAGCATACCTGTATACCTTTATACCTGTATAAATTTGATTTCGCAAATACCTAAATGTAGGATGGGTCATATATTTATAGTTACTACGAGCATAAGGTACTTTAATTTTACATAATGAAGACATGAAAGAAGTGTCTAAAATGGTATCTGAATCGTATCCTAGTACCCTAGCTAGTATCAGTAAGAATAAGAGAACTTATAAAAAAAGTTTGACTTTAAAACGATAAAATTAAAGTATTTAAAGCTATGCTAGATATATGTAAGTAAGTAGTTCTTGTAAAAAGAGACATGATCAAATTTCAAACAAGAAAAGTCATAAAAAAACGCTTGATTTTGAAATATCTAATTTAAAACTCCATATTCAAACACCAAGTAAAGTACCCTACATACATATATATTATTCTTATAAGACTGAACCAAATTTTTATGGCTTCAAATTTTTCAGATATGTAACCCGAGTTGAGCCGACTAGACTCCCAACCCCTACCCAACCCCAAAACTACACTCAAAGTCCATCATTTCCACGTATTAAGTCCCTACTAACTACGCGTTATTTTGCAAAAAAACTTCCTGCCTGTAGGTCCACGTAGGCATAAATTTTATTTTAAAAAATAGCAAAAATTCCATAATAATCGAGCTGAATTTTTCCAACTCCAAACAAAATACCTACCTACAAATTGTAAGCTGAACTGGGTAAGTAAGACATATAAAATTTAAGTAAAAATTGAGAACAATTAAGTTATCCAAGACTAAACATTCGAATTCTTTTAAAATTTATAAAGAGTATTGAAAAAGAAAGTTTCAAAACTTTTCTTTAAAATTTTAATAAAAATAGGTAGATACTATTAAGGCACTTGGTATTGTACTCTGATTTTGATTTGAGACTTTATTTCCTTATTTCCTTTTACCTACATTCCTGGTTGTATTAATCATTAAAACATATAAAATGCTAGGAGTTATCGAATTGTATTTAAAGCAATATTTTACAGATAAAATATAACTTGCTTAATTTTAAAATTATAAAATTTTGAACAAAATTACTGGCTACTTACTTTCTTTTTGGCAACTTTGCAATTAAATTTTTTTTAAATCTGAATTTTTTTAAATCAACCAAATCCAAAATAACATGATTTTGATTTAAAATCAAACTAGATAGTTCAATCACTAATCATAGAATTAAGCCTTTGATATTTAGGTAATAGGTACCCTACTTATACAGATATTAATGGTTAACAATATCAGTAGGTATTCTACAAGTAATGCATACACGAGTAGATCAGAATTTTTTACTTACCTACATAAAAATTGTTTAGTTAAGTATTTGTGACTTTAGGATTTTAATCTTAGCTATAGTAAGGTACTTAACTACTTAATATGTATTTTCATACCTAATTTTATATTATTAAAATCTTAAGGCACCCCATATTTTAAGAGAAATAAGTACCCTTGCATATAATAATATAAAATATCTCTAGTGTATTCGTACCTACCTTGCCTTAGGTATCAGCAATATATGCTTACAAAACACAGAACATCTGATCATCTGATTTGCTATGCTAAATAAAAGAATTGTCCTTGAATTGTCCTTAAAAGTATTGTCCTTAAACTTGAAAGTTTTCAAATTTTAAAAGTTCTCAAAAATCATTATTCAATGCTTCCAAATTAACTTTTACTTGTACTACTAATACTAACTAATACAATTAATACAAATAAATAAATACGAAAAAACTCACAAATTTTGTTAAAATTAAATACAGATAGAAAGAAGTTGTTCAGACAAAATACTTGTCTTACAAACTGTAGGAATAGATAGGATAAACTGAGCAAAATATATAAAATACATGGCACAAAATTGAACTATTGAACTAATTTTGAATACTCTTAATAACAGGTTTACAAAGGTGTTAAAAAAGAAAAGGTCCCTGTAAGTACTTCGCAGGTAACTGACAAAAATAATTTTAATCAAAAAATTAAACCAAAATAATTTTTCTACTCTATCATTTGATTTAAATCATTTTCAAATTGAAATTTCTTAATACACTACATACGAGTATGTGTATAGGTATACCTAATACCTACTTAAGTAGTGTATGTATATATAGGGCACTATTTTTACAAACTTCTTTTTCTTAAATATTTTTTTCTTAAATCTAGATTGTCATTTTAAACTTCAAAATTGCTAATAGTTCAAGTCATTTTTTAAAAAATACGATGGCAGAATATGATTCTGAAGATGAATTTCCTCATATGGACAATCACGCACTACTTATTCCTCTGGTAAATAATACTATTCTGTAATTTCTTAGAAAAACATATTTTAGTTTTCATTGTTAGTCTAATAATAATATAATGGATATTCATTTCAGGTTGTTAATAAAATCTTTAAATGTTTACCGATTGAGGACCTATTAAACTGTCGGTTGGTTATCAAAATATGGGACGAAGAAGCTATTCAAGTAATGAAGAAAAGATTTGCTCATTCTCAAGATAGCAGTTTTAATGAAATTGAATTCAGAAATATTGAACATGCTGAAAAATTTCAAAGAATGTATGAAAATAACCAATCAAAAATATTGAGCCATCGATATAATTTTCGAAATTTAGAAATTACTTCAGAGCCTATGGCTGAAATCCTTTTCAAATTTATCAAGGCATTTGAGAACATTAAAGGAATACATATTGAGGGGGGACTTATTCCATATAATACTGTAATAGGGATTCTAGAAAAATGCAAAAACCTTGAAGAATTTCAAATGAAATCATGGTTTTCTGGTTATGGTCGTATTCCAGTTGGTCCTATTGAATGTGATTTAAGGGGTTTGAAAAAGTTATATCTTGAGCCATACTTTGGAATTTGGCCATTGCCAGATGAACATGTCGAAGATTTTGAGACTTTTGGAAAGAAAATGATCGAGTCAGCACCAAATCTCGAGTCAATTCGGATTGGTTCAGAGTTATACAAGATTTTGAAGGATATGGAATATTTCAATTTTGCCGCTTTAAAGGAAATTTCAATTACTAGAGTAAGCGATATGACTGGATTTCTCACATTACCAGTTCAATTAAATGGGTTAGAAGTGAAAATTAAAACAGATGATAGCTCGGTAGAATTTTACAAACTTTTAAAAGGTAATATATTTATACATAAATTCTCAATCCTCAATATAATAATTGCAAAATACACCCATGATAATATCCCAATCCCTGTACCAAAAATAGATATTTTATAATTTTTTAAAATCTAAATCAGCTAAAAATAAGTTCGAATGATTGTGTTTATATCATAACTAATTTTCAAGTAAGATAGATACACTATTGTATTTCATAAAAGAAATACATAATGTCCGCAAGAAAATTAATTGCGGACTATGGTAGTCCGCAATTAACCTCAAATTGCGCTTGAAATGCAATAATTTTTTCTGTTTTATGTACATATTTACATAGGGAAACCATTAGTTGAAAATTATGGGTATGCTTGGAACTTTATTTTTCCTGGTATATATTCTTTTTAAATTTGGGATATTTTGGTCGTGGGGCATTTTAGTGGACACGTATGTCCATAATTATAAAATACATATATATAAATATCCTTAATTTAATATTAAAAAATATTTTCAGCCAATTCAAAATCTCTACAAGTGGTCAAAATCAACATCAATGATACTCGTGATGATTATGATGTTAATAAGCTCATCAATTTTTCTGCTTCTGATTTAAAAATGGAGAAATTAAAACAGCTTCATATAACTACTTCAGATCAATCGAGGCTCAGAATTGGACCAATAAATTATTCACAAACATTTCCAGTCCTTGAAGAAATTCATCTTATATTCGACTTTGACTCTAGCAAGAAATATCGAGGAATGTTAAGAAGAATTTTAGAAAATGAATTATTTCCAACTGACCAAAATCCTTTGAATTCAGTTAGAACAATAACAGTTATTGCACCTTTTCATCGAAATCTGATGGATTTCAGACTTAAGCCAAGTTTGAAAGGAATATTTCCCAATTTGAAAAAATTGGACTCGGAAGCGGTATGGACAAGTAGGGAAAGAGGAGAGGGTTTTCTTTTCCCCTTCTTCCCTTTTAATTCTGTATTCTAGAGATATATAATCTTTCTACTATACCTAGATTATCTAATTTTTGATTTTTGCAACTAGGTAAACCAAAATATTATTAAAAGTAGGTACTGTAAAATCTCTCTAGAACGGCGCCCTTGTTAAAAAGAAGTTACTAAAAACTTTCACCATTTTCTAATATTTTGCGTTATGTAAATTTTAGATGTTTGACCTTTTATAGCATTAATACCTTTAGGACGGTTAAAACTTAACTTTACTTTACATATTTTTTCTCCCTTTTCTTGTTGTGGCATTATAAGGAGATTTACTTCTACCTTCTATCCTACATAATGTACATAAGTATATACCTAAAATATAACAAGTTACTGATAGTCGGTAGGTATGATAAAACACAGCATAGTTTAAATGAGGTACCCTACTTATTTCTACTTTTATAAAATTAATAAATATTGTATTAGATATCTCTGTGAATACTTTAAAAAACAATCAAAATCTTTCATAATTCTCTATTCAAAATACTTACCTATAGTACCCTACTTAAGATTAAGATTAGATATAAAATTTTAGATATTGTACTCGTATTAAATATTAGATATTTTACTTTAGTTAGATATTAAAATTAAGAATCTGAGAATCTTTTTCTATCAGGATCACAAAGAATCTCGTGCAAATAGGTAGGTAGGTGATAAATAAAATTTTGTTTAAAAATTTGAGAATTGTAATAAAGTGTATCTTGGGTAAAATTATAGTATGTTGTTGGTAAATAATTGGGTTCCTATTTGTCTGTATGATATTTTTACTATATCTACTAATAGATTATTATTAAATATCTGTACTCCGTACTGTAAAAAAAATTCTACTTGAATAGAGGATTTATACCTGCTTAAATAGGTATCTTAAAGAATATTAGTTAATTTTAGATCAAACATGCATGAGTACCCTACTTAGGTATTTTAAATACTTTAAGTTTATTTTAAGTAAGTTTTTGAGATTTACATAAGTATTATAGTAGTTAATTAGTTAGGAATTAGAATAGAGATTTTTACTTATTTTTCTGATTCTTTGTTTTCGATTTGGTTCTGATTAATCTGATTTCGAATCTTTTTCAGGTAATGTTAGTTGAAAAGCCTTTGATTTTGGATCCTTAGCAAGTGTTTTATCATCATTTGAAGGTGCTGATTCTTTCTGAGTATCAGATTCACTGGCTGCAAACCTCTTCCCTTGATGCGATGAAACAATTTTCATACCTTCTGGATCATCAGCCCTATGTTCTTCTACCATGGTTGACTCAACTCCAAGTGATTCTTGAGGCTCAGGAACCTTTGATGGAACTATTTTGGCAGAGTTATTACTTTTCATAATGTCTGAATTGGCAAATTCAAAACCACTCTTCTCAGCATCATTATCTGTTTTAGATTCAGGTTTAACACCAGATTTACTATCCATTTTGCTTTTATTTTGACTTGTACTCGAAGCCTTTTTATTTTTCATTTTTTCTTCAGATTCCTTTTGCAATTTTTCCTTCTCAGCCTGAGAATATGATGCTCTTAAAGCTGACTTTGTATCAGGATCATTAATTGTTGATGAACCTTTTTTTAAAGTGCCTGATTTTTTTGTGCTTGATTTCTTTGATGATTTTGAATCTTTTTCAGTTTTCGATTTCTCTACTTGATAACTTGGTGCACGTAAGGCGGATTTTTGCCCATCAATTGAGTTTGCTCCAACTTTCCCTGTCGATTTCTTCAAACTTTTCTTCCAATTTTCTGATGCCCTTGACTTTTTACCCACAGAACCCTTAGGCTTTGAAGAGGGTCTTTTAGGCTTAGAATCATCAACTTTTTTATTTTCAGCAGGTTTGGTCGAAGTCTCATCAACTTTCTTATCATTTCCATCACTCTTTTTCGGAATGGTACTTTTTCTTCTCTGATTATTTGATGGTACAAGACTTTGCTCTGCATCTTCTGATAATCTCATTCTCTGATTTCTCAGGGCTTGAGCTTTTGCTTTATTTGTTTGATATAATGGCATCGCCCTATGCCGTGTATTATACTTATTTTCAAATTTTTTTCTCTTATCAGCATGCTCTCTTGTAAATTTTTCTTTTCTTGATTTAGGAATTAGAGCTTTTTCTTTTTCCTCTTCAGCTTTCCTTAATTCTTCATTTTTCTCTGCTTCTTTCTCCTCTGCTTCTTTTTGCTCTTTTTCTATTTCGCTAGATGTTTTACTAGGTGGTTTTTTAACCGGTGACTTTATACCTGGATTTTGATTTGTAATTGCCAAATTTTGACCAGTGATTACAGGCCCTGGTTTGGAACCACCACTTTCAAATTTTGGATTTTGTTCATCTTCTGGTGGTTTAGTCATTAATATAATATCTTCCATTTCAGCTTTTGTAAGGGGTATAAATTCTTCAGATTCATCATCGTCAGATCGTTTACTTGCTTTTGCAACAGCATTCGAACCATATTTCTTACGGGCTAATTCTTCTTCTTCAAGTTCCCATTTACGTTTGATATGCTCAGGTTCAAATCCATAAAGATATTCAACTCTCTTAGGGACATGATAATATGGAGCTCGAGGAACTGGGGGTTTCTTTGGTCTTGGTGGAGGTTGTGGTTCTTGAAAGAGGAAATAAAATAAATCATTAGAAAATCTTTCATCAAGATATCTAGATATGAACTTTTATAATAAATTTTCAGAAGAAAATATATCGATTTTAAGAAAATTTCTGAATTTTATATCTTGAAACAAATCTATTTGTTAGAACTATATGTTAGAAACTTTTAAAAATGTTGACTTATAGATTATAGAATAGATAGGTTAGCATTTTTCAAAATTTCAAAATATTTCTTATGCTAATACTGACTAATATTGATATTTAAATTTTTCAAACCTTCGATTGGTTCCTCAACCGGCTTGGGTTTTTTCTCAGGGGAGTATGGCCAAGTACGCACTTTATGTTTCTTTAATAGAGGTCCTTTATAGATTACTTCAGTTTTGACTTTTTCTGGATAATATACGATATCATCAATTTTATTTGGATCAGGCTGATCACATTTACTTTTCCAAAACAATGGATACCTAACCATTAGAATAAAGTATTAATTTTTTGCTGGTAGATATAGGTATTATCTGTATTACATACTGAGACATTTTCTCCATTCTATCTTCTTCTTTTCTATACCATTTTAGAAAATCGCAAGTCGGATATTTAGGTTTCTACAATGTAATAAAAAGTCTTTAAAAACTAGGAAATATAATACATACTTATAGATATCTACCATCTACTAGGTATTTATAAAAACGAATCAAAACAACTTAAAATGTAAAAATCTTGACCTGCACTGTAAAAAGTATCTTTTCGACCATATACGAGTATATCATACTTTTAAAAGATCAAACGAGTTAAAATAAAATTGGTTATACATAGAACTGATAGAACTGATCTTTAAATATTTGTACAGTTTGAGTATGACTTTCTTTAGGACAACATATTTACATTATAAAATGTCAATTTTTGCAATTTTTAAGACTTTGATCGATTATATTGTAATTCTTCAAAAGAGATTTTTCTAAAATTTGCATTAACTTACAGCATCATTTATCCTTCTAAATAGTGTAATATTTTGGAAAGCTATTTCGGTCTCCACTAGCTCACGATCTTGAGCTGCTTTATTTCGCTTCAATTTGATTTCTGATCTACTAAACGGCTTTCTCTATAAAAAAAACCTTTTATTATATATCCTGCTGGATATTCTAATGCAAATTTTTATAAACTTACATTAGCTCCACTTAAAACCAGAGAAATATTCTTTAGAAATTTGACATTTTCATCTTGAATCTTATTAAAATCCTTAAGTCTCTGATTATACTTGCAGGTTTCAGCATACAAAGAAAATCCTCTATGTGGTGGGCTCGAGTCGACTTTTGACCCGATGCATTCGATCCTTTCCCGATGCTGTCGATATCGGTCAAGAAAATATGGATTTCTCGGATGATCATCTGCTTGGATTCGTGCCTCTTCTTTTTTTCGCCGAATTTCATCAAGACATGGGTCACATCGGATATACTTGCTGACGAAACGAGGTCGAAATGGATCATCATAACATTCTCGAAAACTCATTTTTATCACTTTTTTGTGACTTATTTATGTGTCACTACTACTCTAACTAGTGCTTTTAAGTTTAATACAAAATACAAGACAAAAATGTCAAAAATAATTATTTAAATACACAAAAGTTCCAAATTCCTGAATTAAATAACATGGAATTTTACACATGTCATCATAGAAATATTTCTTGAATGCATAACAACTTGAACAGGAAATGATCTTTATTATGAATTTCAAGTGACTTTCATCAATTATGACTATTAGCTAGAGTTTTTACTTGGAATTAAAGTATTCTTTTGAGTTTTGAATGAAATCTCAGATTTTGTTGGACTTTCTGTATTGTACTGATAGACATGCCAGTTTATAGTAGTTACATAGTACATAGACATAAATAAATACCAATGTCATAATGATATCTTCGAGCTCTCAGATGCGTTTTACACTTGATTTATTGCATACTTAACTCATATTTAAATACAATTGTTCACGGCTCATCAGTCTCTCTAGAGGCATAAAATTCAAAAAATTTTTGGCTTTGGGTCAAATAGTCTGAAAAAGTTGGATTTTTCTGAATGATTATGTAACCGATTCACATAAAATAATGAAATACCTTATACCTTAGAGTGAAATGACAATAAAATCTGAAATTTTAAAGATATTTCCGTTTAAAATCATGAAAATTTATCTTTTTGTATACAAGTTATTATTAATATAATGTATAGGTAATGAATGTAAGTAGGTAGCATCCTGTAAAAAACGCTTTTTTTCTGAATGAATTTCGAGATTATCTAACCTACCAAGAATTTTGTAAAAATCTATTTTTATTCATTTTGCAATCCCTACATGATCTTATATTGAGATTGAGATTTTTGCGGTCGTTTAATTTAAGTAATGTGGATTAAATTGAAGGTAAGTATTATATGACATAATCTTTTAATCCTAAATCTTGAAAATGTATCAAACTTTGTATAGACCTTTGAGCTGTATATACCTAACTCTATACTACTTTAATATACTTACTGATGCTTATAAGTCCTTGACACATTTGTCTGCATTTATTTTTGAGACAATAATTTTTGGCAATGGCATTGGCATTGACTACATGATTCTAAATCCGAATATCTAGAATTATATTCACAATATAAAATGTAAAATGTATCTTTCTCTAATTATGTATGTGGATGATGTGCTACACTACACTTTAGATTAGGCTTAGATTATAAATTAAAATTATAAAAAAACTAAAGATTGGTCCATCAAATTTCAGAAAAAAATGAAATATTTTCAAAAAAATTAGACTCTGGTGATCAGGAAATAAATCCATGAGCAATATGTTGACTTCAAATTTTTAATTGACATGTCATTTGGGGTCTAAAACTCAAAACATGATGAAATTCGGTGCTATATCTTTTGAGACTTGTTAAAAATAGGTTTACTGATAATTTGGGAAATTGAATATTTTAAGTCGCTTGCGACTTGAGTTTTTAACTAGTTATTTTATACACGAATACTGATACAAGTGTCTGAAGTAGGTAAAGTATTAGTATTTGTACATGTAATAACTGTTAGTTTGGAATGCATGAAGTTTTAATGCTTATTAAAAATATCTAGTTGAAAGAAATAAAGATTGTAAAAATGTATCATCTCGAATTATTTAGGATTTACGGGTATTTACGATTAAGCTGAAAGAGCCAGCGTTTTTTTTGTGGCTCCTGACTGCCCGAAGCCCACTTACCATTTTATTCAATGCCAAAAAATTACACTTTTTGTGCATTTGTCCAATCTCCAATTCCAAAGTTTAAAATCCGAAATCCAAATTAATTATTCAATACTTCTATTTCATTTGTGGCTAGCCTGTAGAAAAATAAACATTTTTTCAGTCGATATTATTCTTACTTATTTATTAGGTTAAATATTACTCACTTACAATCACTTACAATTTTACAATGCGCTTACAATTTTATTTCAAATTAAGTGTTTTAATAATGTCAATGTTAGGTGGATTACAGGTTACATAATAGCATAATTATATAATTATTACGAATTTGCATCTGAATGGGGTTAAAAATCAGAACTAATTTTGATAATTTTTATTGTTTGAGCAATTTTTTTTAGATTCTTGATAATAAAACCAAATTGAGGTAATATAGTTTTTAATTGTATCTAATCTTAAGTTTATATTTCAAAAATTAAGTTTAACCAGTTGGCTGATATTATCTAAACCGGAGATTTAAATATCACGTAAATTACTTTAGAGTAAGGTAGGCAGTTCAAATTAGCAATTTAGATTTAGATTGTGACTTTGGATTCGGATTTTTTAATTTTTCTCAGTTATCCCCAGCTGTGTCTAAAAATAGTTAAAAATCTCAAACTTTTTCTTCTACACTTGACTTTAAGCTTATCTAACCCAACCCAACACATTGTACCTACTACATTAGGTTATCTTATTAATGAATCAGGATCAAGATGAGTTCTACTTACATAGTAGATATTACTTAATATTAGTACAATATAGTGTTTATATTTATATTTCTAGAATCTAGTGGAAGTACTGATAGGAGAATTTTTTTGGCAATTGACTCAAGAGACACAAAGACCAAGTTCAAATTAATTGCACTCGGTAGAAGACAAACCCTAACCTAGGATTTTTCAATTTAAATGCAACATTTACATTTCTCAGTCCAACTTTGTCATCTGCCCGAGTAAGATTTAGCCAGTTAGCATTCAGTAAGTAAGTAGGTAGTACTTATTGAACTTGATTTTGATCTACAAAAGTCTTTACTTATCTTAAGTACCAACTTTATAACTTATATCGATATTGAGTAGAAAAATAGAATTCTTGGGGGAAATCAGAAATTAAACTGGAGCGGGTTTTTCACGAACTTAATTTATCTGAAAATGGATTTAAACGTGGTAAAGTCAGATGTACTTGGAAGGTATCTTGAGGTTCCAGAAGGAAAAATTTTCAAACCAGGTAACATCAATGAGATTCTTAAAAATTTAGTTTAGTTTTTAACTTATTTGCATTTGTACGAGTATTTTTATTTGTAGGTGAGCTGATATTCCAAGAGGATGCATTAGTTTGTGGGCCAACTCGAGGAATTAGAAAAGAAATCCCAACCTGTCTAGGATGTTGTAAATCTATCCGGGATTCTAAGCCTATACCTTGTCCCATTTGTGAATGGCCAGTTTGTTCTTTGTAAGTACCATTGTGACATTGGAATTTGGGCATTATTTTACTGATTTACCATACGATATTTGAGCCGCACATATATTTACTACTCTGTATATCTTATATAATACAGAAGTATTATATAAGTAGAAACATAATCTAAAATTAGGGCTAGTTGAGATTCACGATATAGAATTTTCTGTACTTTTACTTTGAATTCTGGATCCTAATACTGTAAAAAGTCAAAAATAATCTGGATAATTCCAATTTTGAATTAGATAAATTGGAATTATTTTGAGTCTTGATATCAAAAACACATCAATAATTTTTTTTAAAGTGCATACCCTATTTTTATACGCTGGAATAATATACTGTTCTACATATATCAAATATAATTATCTGTACATACTATATGATTTTATGATGAAATTTTTTCATACTAAAAATACAGTTGTAGTTGTATTAGCGAAAGTTTTAGATTTTTCAAACTACGGTTTGATTTTGAGTTTGAAATGTTTACAGCTTTATTGAAGTTTTATTTACAAAATCGACAAGTTTTGTCGACTTGTCAAAGTCTTAAGACAAAATTTTCAAAATAAATTTTAAATTCTATCAACAATTAGATTTAGAAAAGGATAAGAATACCGAGAAAATAGGCATACACGTAGTTATTCCACTATGCACTATGCATAATGTAATATGTGTATGTATTAAAGAATAATTGAATTTTATTATTTATATCTAATAGAGCCTGTTCAAAGATAAAATCTCATTGTAATGGTGAATGCAGTTATTTTCGAGCCAACCGAATGACACCTTGGAATACGGATTTTGTAGACATTTATAACCTCATTCTGATCATCCGGTGTCTCCTCCTTCGATTCACGAGTACTGTCAAGTGGGGTCAACTTCTTAATCTCCAATCACATAAAGAGGTTATATAATGTAAAAATTAAAAATAGATAAGATTGGACATTTGCTTTTAGGGTAGGCTACTTTAAAAAAATTAAATCTGAAACTAAATATGTTAAAAAATCTTTTGATACTTTGAATTTTTTATAAATTTTATTGAAACTTTTATTTTTTTAGTTTTTGATAATAAATTTATTAAAATTAGGTATAATAGTTGCAGGGAAATGATTTTAATAGTATCTATTTTAACTAAACCAGGAATATCCTGGATTAGCCAACTCAACACCCCAAAGAAAGAAAAAATCCTCACTTATTCACCTTTACAATTTCCTCAATCTTTTGTTAAACTCGGATTTCGATCTTGACACTATCTCTCATGTGATTGGACTTATCGGCGTCAACTCGTTTGGCACTGTTGACTCACCTCATGCCTATTCTGGTGGTCGTAAATATGCTGGTAACTAACAAGACAATCATACATTATTTTTTTCAAATTCACTAAACAAAATGCATTATAAGTTTGCTTAGAAATATCTGTAGATAGTACATATAATGTTAATCATAATCAAAAAGAAAATCAAAAAATATTTTTTAACAAAAAATCAAAATGACTTGAAAATCGTGTCGAATGCTACCCAAATCAATGCTAACCAAAACTAGTGATAGTGACAAAAATTCTCAAAAATGGTTGAGATTTAAATTTACCGTCTAAATTAAAGGACTTTCCTTATGTCTCGGAGATCATTTAGAAGATTATAAAATTATTCAACTAGATTATTTTGCAGATTTTATACATAATATTAAATATATATAAGTAACAAGGTACTATTTTACAATGCATTTTGCTTATGTAAACTTTAAAAAACGTTAATCTTATATACTTATGATAAGATCTTTAACATAACCTATCTAATATGATTTCATGTTTTAGCAATCCTATTCACTCGGGCTTGTATGATGGTAAATTATTCACTATATTATACTACTACTTATTAAAATTAGAAAGAATTCAAGATAAATACTATACATGCATACTATACATCTGTACTATATTTAAATACTCTATTTACCTAAACTTTTCAAAAATTTCTAATTGATTCCAAAAAAAGATGGAAAAATTGTTACCTAATATTTAAAAATTCTAGACACTTATAAATTATAAGTTATAATCTAAATTATCTAGGACAAAATATTCATGAGATATTGATCAATGCTATTATATTAAAATCCAATAAAGTTACATAATCATATAGGGTCGATTTGAAAACCATATTTTAATAATAGTAGATATTTTGTTTTTGATTTTGATTTGATTTGATTCGAGGTTATTATTGGTTATTTTAATTTTTAGGCTCATTCTTGTGATCCAAACGGTTTTTGGGAAATCATTGAAAAAAACAAGGGTAAGGGAAATTTTGCAATTCGAGTTTATGCAACTCGTGAAATTCACCCTGGAGAATCAATAAATATCCAATACCTGGATGTCTACAGGGGAACCATTGAAAGACGAAGAGACCTAAAAGAATATTATTTTTTCGATTGTCTCTGCCGAAGATGTCAAGACCCCACTGAATTCAACTCTTTTTTTTCTGCAATTAAATGCCAAGAATGTCAAGATGGAAATATTTTACCCATCGATAGTACCCATTCGTCCAAATGGACATGTGACAATTGTCCATATGAATGTAATTACAGTCCAACTATTAGTGAACTACTACTCCAGTATAAGGATAAACGAAAGAAATTATTTGTTCGATTTGGAACAGGTGAATGGAATGAATTGGAAGAATTGGAAAAAATTCTCGAATTATACAAAAATGTTGAGAATTCTGGACGATTTCATGTAAATCATTACATTCTATTTGAGTTGAGGAATCAGATTGCGAAGAAAATATCAGAGATTTTGAGAAATGTTGATGGACTTGGCTTTAATGCAGACTTGGATAAGAAGGTTAATAATGGTGATAATGAAGGTGATTGTAATAACAATATGGAAATTTTGGGACAAGATAAATGCTTGAGGAAAGGTCTGATCAAAGAATTGATCAGTACTGCACATTTTCAGTTGGAGATTTTGTCCAAAATTTGTCCAGGCGAGAATAAGTTACGAGGTTAGTTAGAAAATTTCTCAATTTTTAATTCGCAAGTATACTGTAGCTCATTTCTTTAGCAAGTGCAAGTATAAATTCTTTATACAATAAAACTTCTGTATAAAGAAGTGCCTACCTAACTTCTGTTAAGTAAGGTATTCCTTTCCTGTACCTAGGTAAGGTGTACTTACGTTTTCTATATTTGTAGGGTACAAAGTACAAACCAAATTTTACTCAAAATTAGATTTACAATTTAAGCAGACTTTATAAGGTTGTAGGACTTCGATTGGTCCAAAAATTGAATGATCCAATATCTTCTTGCCGAAAATAAATACTGACTGGTCAGTATCATAAATGCTATTAGAATAGAATTATCTCAAAATATAAATTTTTAATTCAATTTCACGCTTTTCTTAATATTTGACAGCTCATTAAAAAGTAGATCCCCTATTTTTTTTATGTTAAATATTCTCTATAAGCTAATAAGTAGTATTAGTACCTATATGGCACATTTTCTAAAGATATTTTTAAGAGCCTACTTTTTATAGAAATTTTACTGTAATTTTAATTGAATCAAATCTATCTAGAATCTAGAAATATCTAACAGATCTTATTTGGAAGTCTGTTTTTTCAAGGATCCATATCGTTTTAATACTATTTTAATCTACGTAATTCTTATCAACCTGAATAATTGAATTTTGATTTGATTTTGATAGGTCGACTTTGTGCAGATCTCAAGTTTTGCAGACAAGAAGTGGACGAGGATGAATAATTTTGTATCATTTTAAATGGAAATATCAAGTGAGAAGTTAAGCTGATGGATTTTCCGAGCTATTTGTATACTACAACTGACAACCTGTTACACATACTTGAATAGTAGATAAATATCTATATAATGACATTAGATGCATAAACAAGATTTGCTGTGATTTTTATTTTTTATTTTATCCAGTTTTTATCATATCATCCTAAATGTGTATTTTTGTTTTCCTCATTATTATATCAAAATTGAAATATTTAAGATACCTATTTAAGATATTATCAGTATCAAAAGTTTAAAATATATGTAGGTATTGTGTATTGTCTGAACAATTATTCATTTCATGACTAATAGAATTGAAATTTGCAAATCGCAATTATATAAGATATGTAGGTACTAACTTATACTGGCAGTTTCAAAAGTTATAAAAAATTTGATATGTAAAATTGCATAGTTAAATATACATAAGTAGGGTACTTAATTAAATTAGAACAAAAATAAGATTTGGAATTTAGTTATTGGTCTACTTAAGATTAGTTACTTAAATCTCTAACTATGTACTCGTATTACGTAAGCAAATTAATATCCGTAATAAACTGTTCGAATTATTTTTGAAAAATATCAGACATGCAAATGATAAGATTTATTTGGGTTTTTGTTTTGTAAAAGTACATCAATTTTAGTCAGGTAAGGAAATTTTACATCTTTTTTGTACATTTCCATTAATAATAATCTTTGAACTTCAAGGCAAAGAATGCAAAAAGTAATGCAATTTTTTTTTACTAAAATTTCAATTATTTTACTTTTTATTCTTCTAAACATTGGATTGTCTATATGATATCTGACCATTGTTATAACATTTTACTTAATAATAGGTACCCACCAAAGTATATAATATGTAAAAATTTATAAATTTCCTCAAAAATGCAAAAAATTATGATAGGTACCTACATAATTCCAGTCTCCAGTACATTTGCACTAAAAACGAGGCAATCTTTTTACTACTTAAAGTTTATAAAAAATCGAGTTTATTCGCACTCTTATACTATAATCCCACTATTACTAGTACAAGACTATAGATAAAAGATAGGTACTAGTTACTTGCGTATTTCAGGTACCTAGTATTTCAAAAACAATTTTGCAAAAAAAAGACAAAGACTTGTAATGTATAGTGTAGTAATACCTAGTACTAAACTACTTGTGTAACAAAAAACTGACTTATTTTGTACTTAGCATATGGATTTATCCATAATAGGGGTGTAACTAACCTAATATGTAATTATATATACTTGAAATGGTTTAAGAACATCTGCACTTAAACTTACATTAAAAATTTTTTACTTTGATTCAAAATGGGAAAAACCTACTAGTTATATATGCTAGCTCATCAAAAAATTTCTATTTTTTTTTCAATTTATTAATGAAATATTACGTACGTCTCACTATTACCTATGCTCATACTTAAGAGCGATATTTAAGATACTTACAATGTTCTTAAATGGGAAAAAAAATTTGCTTTGTTTACCTTTCAATGTCTGCTCGAAGTATCAGTGTTAATTAATTATGATAATTAAAACCGACTAACTACTTAATCCAACACTTGTAGTATTGCGTCTTTTCAAAGAGAAAAAATGATTTGTCTATTTAAAAACATATTTTGTAGCATTAATTAGGTCAATTATTGTGCGAGTGAAGCAAGCATTTATGGTACTATTCAACTTTTCTTGCACTTTGTTCGTCTGTTTGTCTGTCTTTCCAGAAGATAACTAAAAAGCTATTGGTCCGATTTTACAATTAATAAATATCTAAAGAGTTGCTAATTAAATTCTAGTTGTGTATTGATATTACATAGTAGGTAGGTACTTGATACTTATGTAAGTAAAAAGAATTCAAAAAGTATTTTGATAATTTAGGTTAGTGTAATTAAAATAGTCTCATCGACCATTTTACAAGCATAAAGGAAATACCAAAAATTAAAAAAAAGATTAAATGACCCTCTATATCCGGTATGGTATATTTTGTTATTTTTAGAGATAAAAATGTCCAAATTATGTCTATTATACTTTATACAAGTATAGATAGTGTAAGTATTGTTTTAAATTTCAAATGGTTGAAAAAAGGGCTTGCCTGCCACTTAATTACTCTACATAACCTTGTCTCATTTACTTTAAACTTTAAACTTTAAAGCAAAATACATACCTTACCTATTTGAATAAATGTGCGTAATCTAAAAGTGATAAAGTTGCGAAAAAAAAAAATGCAAAAATTATAATCAAATATGAAATCAAACGACAGCAGATGGTTACCTGTACTAGTAGTATAATGTACATTATAGTAATACAAAAAGGTATTTGAATCGAGCGTGCGACTTTGATGAGGAAATTAAGTTGACTTTTTGATTTCCTTCCTGAGACAAGACTTGTTGGTTCAAGGTCTTCATTTTTTTCCAAAAATCTTCCGGATTTTTACAGCCGATTGTCCATTCGATTATTTGATCAATTTTTCTTTTGTAAGTACCTACTACATAGTACCTAACTAGATATTTGCATGTATTCAATTAGAAAAAAACTACTTGTAATTTGAGAAACACCCCAAAATGTAATATATTGTCGAGGATCAGGATTTCCTTCCATATTGTCTACTGAATTCTGCAGTCTGAAGTATGTATTGGATTGGTAGGTACATTTATTTCTATTTTATGCAAAATGCCTTAACTTTAACATGATTGTAATGTAAATTAGTATGTACCTATACTGTATATGAGTGTCGAAAACAAGTTTATTTATGAGTTTTGAGTGGTCGACTTGGGGTAAAGGGTGAACTTTCTCAAATATTTTTTGTACTCATTTTGCATTCATCACAATCACATTTTTAGAAAAAAATTTCTAAAATTTCAAGCTTTTTGTACACAAATTCATTTACAAGATACGTAAGGGTATTATATTACATAGGTACCTCCTATCCTATAGCAAGTCTAGTACATATAGTACCCTACCGATAGTAAGTTTAATGAATCAATAATTTGTTCAAATCTAAATTCAGAGTGATCTCTTTTTTTCCAACCTGTCACATTTATCGTATTTTTGAAGCTCGTTACAATTAATAAAAGTTATCTACCTCTGTGTATATGTAGTATAGTGTATTGTCTATTTCATCGATAAAATTCTATTTACTTTGTACCTGTTAATAGTAGGTACAGATACATGTATTTTTAGTAGTAGTTAGTAATACTTATGTTTTTACATAAATTGCAACAGAATAGATAATAGTAAATCATTCAAATTGACTGAAATTCAACATATACTGATAAAGGCAGCTAGCTATTAGCTACTTCAATTTAAACATACTTAAAATTAGATATAGATACTTACCTATACCTATAACTATTATGAGTGCTGTTCATATAACTTAAAATAATTAAAAGACGAGTACTTACACATCTTTTCAAAAATACACATACCATACACATTTACAATACAGTATAGGTACTCATTTTTACAAAAAGTACCTTCCTATGTATCTATAACCGTTTATCTTATTTAAAGTTATCTATCTTAAAATCTCAAGTCTAGACCCCTATAACTCAACAAACAAACAAAATTTATCTTTTAGTTTCAGGTAAAATTGATAAATCTAGATAAAATTTTATTTATAAAAAGGTAGTGACTATTTGTATTTAGAGTAAAACAAAACTAGAAAATAATTTATCACATTTTTTGTTTGAAAATTATCAAAATTATGGTTCCAAAGTTCACATTTGAATTTTGAATTGCATGTACAATGAATACATATCTCAAATTTTTAGAAAAATTTACGAGTTCAGTTCAATTGTGTCAAGTTTAGGTAGATTAATAAGTGATGTCGAACAGTCCCATTTTTTGATTGCCAAATTCCTAAACCGATATTCGATACACAAATGCCTACATACTACATACATAGTTTTTGATATATGTAGTCATAAGGACTGCCTATATCTAGGTAAATATACATCCATTACCTATCTAGGTATCTGTATATACTGATACTCCAAGGATCCTACACAATAATGTATATTTTTAAGGGTAAAAAATGGAGGGAAAATGTTAACAATCTGACTGACTGCCTCTATCTCTGACATGAATTCATTTTTGAGATCTAAATCTAATCTGAAATTGAAATTGAAGTTCAAAATTCAAAATACAAAATACAAAAACCTTGTTCTACATCTCTTCATCATTTTAGTGACATTTAAAACTCTGAACTCAATTACCAAAATTATGTAATTAAAACCTATTGAAAAATTTTAAAAACTGATTTGAAATCCACCTGCATATCAAAAGTTTAGATATACACAAGTATTTATTTATAAGTGTTTTTGAGTTTTATTGATAAAAGTCTAAATAGTACTTACATATAAGTATTACTAGCTAAACTAAATTAAAATAAAAAACCAAAACCAAAACCCAAAGAGCAACAAGTGTTTTTTATCAACAATTTTCCCTATAATATACTGGATAGTATAGGTAACTACTACCTGATTATCACAAAATTATAATATACAAGGACGTCAACTTTTTGTGACTGAAACAAGTGCATTATTATTATACCTACCTATATCAGTAGTTGGATTTGGGCTCATCATTTTTTCTATACATTAGCACAGAGTACATTTATAAGTGTAAGTAGGGTATTTTGTATTTTTTTACCTAGAAAATATAATACAAGTATATTCATATGGTCATATGTGATGTGCGTTTAAAAAAAGTTAAAAAGTTAAAACCTTATTATACCATTAAGTATGTACTATAGTACTAGTACTTGAGGTATTAGGTAAATTCGCACGTGGAATTCATTTTTTATACTCAGGTTTAGCTTTGGACTCACTACACTCATACTCATAGATCGTATGTGAACTGGACTGTGCAAAAATTTATTTCATACCTCAGCCTCAGATCAGACTTACAATATATCGTAGGTATAGTGTACAGTGTATCTTGTATGTAATAGTGTTTAAAAAATTACTTTTATTTTCATTATCCTTTCTGTATTGAGTTGAGATTGATATATACTGTAGTGGAAGAGTGTATCTTTATTTCTTTGGTCTTGAACTTGAGGATTTTGAAGTTCTTGAAGGATATAAATTTTAACTACACAACAATTGTATAGTCAGTAGCTGAGAAGCTCTCTTACAGAAACCATAATAATATTACTACTACTACCTACTACTTAAGTACTAACTACTGATACTGATATAACACTAACTTATTTCATATTGTAGTATTGTATCATTTCCTATAAATTACAAATAATCTTACAAATTACTTGTGAGTATGCTACTACCAATGTACTTTGGTAAATTGAAATAACAATTTAACCAAATACTTTAATAATCAAGTCCAAGGAGCTCATTTACCACCTTAAATTACTAATATTTCCAACAATTTTTTGATTGTCTTCAAGGTGTTTCCTTTTTTTTAAATTACATTGTTTTAACTACTTACCTAGTACTGGTACTGAACATAAGGGTAGGCCTGAATTCGATTTTTGTAAAAAAAAAACTGTGATTTACTAAAAAGTGTGTAATTTTTCGTGTGTAAAATGTCTGTGAATGGAAGTTTTAAGAAAACCTCAAGTCCAAATGGACATTCTCGAAATGAGTCTAATGGAGGTTTAAATGGTATTAAATTTATTAATAATGGGACCAATGGACGTGGAGACATGACCATCATTCCCGATGTCGAATCAAAATTATTGAAAAATGGACATTCAAATTCAAACAAGAAGAATGGTGGGGCAAAAATTGAAAAATTTCAAAGAGAAGCTGATATTATTTATTTAGAAGAGGATTGCTTAAGTGCCACTGCTAGAAAGGTAATACAATTTACAATTTTTACCTAAATATTATAAAAATTCATTTAATGTGCTTAAAACGGCAAAATTTTATAATGTATCGACCTCTACTTTCTACCTACTTTTTTAAAAAAATCAACGATATGATTATTCTTTATATGACATAATCTTTGATATGTAATCAATAATCATTTAAATTATCTCATTTCATTTTCTCGATAAGGAAATAATTTTGATAATTATACTTACGATTAGTCGTTGAACTTTGAACTTACTAATTTTTTCATAATTTCAGTGCCGAATCACCCCCAAGAAAGGGTTAATTTACCTAATAACTTGTGGAATCATAATTTTCGGACTAATCGCCTGCATCCTATACCTACTAGCCAATTCAAATTCTGTTTCAGACCGAAATAAACCATTTTCTCCGAAACTCTTGGGAGGTGGTGGAGGATGTAATGGAAGTTTAAGTGATGCTGAAATTGCTGCTCAATTGGTAAGATTAAAAAAATCTTTATTTAAAATTCCTCTATCTATATTGAATTTTAGAAATTGTAGGAACCCTACTATGTATGGTATTTATTTTATCCCAAAGCTCAATACTTTTATGCTCAATTTTGTACCTACCTATCAATATGCTCAGTATACTTGTAGATAGATACTTATCCTTAGTCACCTGTTCATTTAATCCTGATAGAAAAACCAAGCTTTGGTCTCAATTTCAAGTGTTGAGATTAGGCCAAAAGTCTGGTTTTCATCTCATTATTATCAGAATTAAATGAACAGACTGGATTGAATTGAATATAATTGAAAAATCCAAACTTGAAGGTTGAGAGTTCTACAGTCTAATGTATAATCTCATTATAACGTCCCCCAAGGGGAAAATACTCGCTTTAACATGGGTTTTGACCTATAAGAAAGAAAATTTTAGACATCCTTATATTCAGTAAAAAGTTATATCCAGAGGTCTTAATAAGTAAAGAATACTGTTTTAAAACAATTAACTTTAATTACATAAGGAATTAAGAAACTTAATTATTGATTAAAAATGTTAAAATTCGATTCAATTTTCAATAAAAAAAATCCCAAAAGTAAAAATATAATATAGGTAGGGTACATACTGTATCTATAGTATGTAATGTAAAAAAAAATTTCGTACCTACTACCTAAATATATCATATTTATTAGGCTTATAATTACACAAAATTACATAGTATCTAGATAACAGATATGTGATTGACCTTTAGTCAACATGAACCAACTAATGGAAATATAAAATATATGTTTTTTCCTCGTTTAAAATAAATATTCCTTAACTAAACTATCTACCTACAAGTATGATTATTGATTATAAACAGAACATATACATAAGCATTTCATAAAATAAAACCAATTTGTACATAAAAATATCAGTTTCAAAAAAAATGATTATTTAGGCACTTGTGTGTCTGTACTATGCTGTACCTATAATATTATATATTATGAGGATATTGTGTATCAGTAGTTTAATATTTGGTTTTGGTTTTGAAATAACTTGATGTTTTAAAAATTACTTAAGATTATCTTGAACCAACCTTAAATGTTTCATTTTCTACGTACTAATAAAAGTACTATAGTATTATGTAGTTGGTATTTATGGATTACTTAAGCTTAAAATATTTGAAATAATTTCTTTTTTATGTCCAGTTCTATCTGTTCTATTTATCTATTTACTTGTACTTGTGACTTTTTTTTGATGTGATTTAGCCATGTCTGGTTCTGGTTTGAGATAATCCAACTATTTGGACAAACTTTTTGATCAATATTTTAGAGTATTATTTACTTATACCTATACCTAATGATAAATATGATATTAGTTTAAGCTATCAGTATCAGGCTATTCAATAATTTAAGTGCCTACTTTATTTATATGTAGTAGATCGTATAGTGTGTATCATAAGCTAATAAATAACTTTATTGCCACTTTTGTTCAATTAAACAGTCATATCATTGCATTTTAGTCGTAATAGCCATCTCTAAAGTTTCCTGTATGTATTGCCTAAATAATCCTAACCAGAAACTGAATCAAACTACGGGTTTACGATAACTTTTTCATTTTTCAAATAAAATGCCTAAATTTTTTATACTCAAAAATTTTCAAATACATAAATATAAATTATAATAGTCCTTAAATTGTATTGGAAATTCAAATATGCAGATTAAGGCCATTAAAATCATTTTCAAAAGTGCAAGCTAATATCAGCATGTACTTAGTGCTTACTTAGAAGGACAATGCTCTTAAAAATGTATCTCTAAATAGTTACAGATACTATACTGTATGTAGTACATTAGTATGTACCTATACATTATACATAGATTACAAGTAGGTAATATATGTATGTATAATCATAAAACCTATTGATGATTTTAGACTTTGATTTGTATTTACTAGTACTATCTATAGACATACTATATTATAGATACTAATCCTAATACTAGGTAGGTATGTAACCATTGTATTATTCTGTAGTATTAATGAAAGATCAATGATTATTTACTTTTCAATTTATTCATGTACTAATAAGACTTATTAAGTAATTTATCCTTCAATATTCAATATACCTTCCTAGGTACTTATGTGTATAATGTATCTTTTCCCAAATAGATATCCAAAGGACACAATATGACAATTGAATTATTGGAGAGATTTAATTCAAAAGAGGACTGGGTTTTCAATAGAGACACACCTCAGGGGGACAAAGCCTATGTTCACAAAAAGGGAAATGTCTACAAAGTCACGGTAAGTCGAGCTTAATTTTAAAATTAATTAGCAAGTACACACACCTTAATTAATTATGCTCATTTTTAATTTCTAATTTTTCTAATTTTTTTAATTTCTGAAATAAGTAAGTACAATTTAAGCAAAGAGTACATTTTAAGATTGTATAATCGACTACTCCAAAATATAAAGGCTACAAGAATTGGCCCAAAATATAAACTTTGGATTATATTTCACATTTTTCTTAATATTTTATAATTTGGGCAGTCAGTACCGTATTTAATTCAATTCTTGTGACAAACTAAAGCTTCTTAAACTCTATCTCGTACCACCTACTATCAGTTATCAGTGTAAGCTCGAAATTTCAAAAAATTATCTCGAAAAAGTCTTTTATTCATTAAGAAAATTTAAAACACACTTAATGCTAGACAAATAATTGATTTATCAGTTTCAGTATTATGCAGTCTAAAAAAATATTGTAGGATTCTGCTAAGGTTTTACTCATTAAAATCGAAATTTTTTATTTTATATCAAATTACAGACAATAAACTTGTGCTGAATGGTTCATTTTTAGGTTAGAATAATACATAGCATTGACTAGTTGTTCAACTAATTATTGTAAATTGTAAGTGTTATTCACTTTACTATACAGGTAGTAATAGATAATCATAAAAGGGTGTTTTAAAAAACTTTCAATATTTTGGCAAGGTTAAATTTGATCGTAGCTTTAGCATAATAGGTATACGAGTAAATGCCTATAGGTAATAGTAATAGTAATAAGTTAATAAGCATGTACTAGTTCAGATAGTATAGGTATAAAGTATAAGGTTTACTTTTTAGCTTATTTTAACTAGATGTGTAGGTATTGAAGTATATTATAAAGTAGATAGTACTACTTCCGATAATAGTACATATAATAAGGCTTAATGTAGCCTTAAAAGTATTTATATTTAAAAGATACATAATACCTATTACGATATAATACGATGTGAGGGTTTCTTACAGAGAAAGGTCATAGAATGATTAAACTAATTTAAGTTGACGAGTCCCTGAAGGTTAAAACCAATTGCTCAGATTTTAAGCTAAAAAATAAAAATACACTCTTTAATTTCATTTTTTATGTTATACTGTACCTACATATACATGTTATTGACAATTTTAGAATTATTTTTATTACCTACTTACAACTTATCTAAAGCTTATAAGAAGGCATATTAAAATTGTATGAAAACAAGTTTAAATAGACGGCTGTGTTTTCATAATATTTGGCCAAAAGATCAAAGACCCTTGTATTTGTACTATACTGAATACTGTACAGATAAAATATCATTCAAAAACATACGAGTCAGTTTCAAGTTTCAAGATTGAATGAAGAATTATCTCAAGATTTTTTAAGCATAATAATAATGTGATAGTGTTAATTAATTCATGAAAATATAAAAGGCTCTTTTTGATTCTGATAATTATTTTGTAATTCATGACTCAGGATTGAGAATCAATAATGATGTATCTAAACTTTTTATATCAGTAGTAGGTATGAAAAATACTTAACTCACACGGTCTGATCATTCTCGAAATAAATGTTAAATACTTGCTAAAGTATATTCAAATCTTTTGATATCATTGTTTATTTTCATTTTTTACAAATTCAGAGCAAGGTTTGCAAAAAAAGTATGATGCATATGACACTGGAATGTTATGTTATAAATTTTATAAATGTCTAATAAGTCTGAAATTACATTACACGGATATTAAGTTGTTATTTAGGGTAGGCTGAACTGAAATCTCAAAAATGTTTTAACGACAGATTAAAATTTTTACTCTTATTATGCAATTTACTGGTAATTGGGTCATAGACTGCTACTGCTGGACAGATATAAAAATAACTTTAAAGTTTAATAGTCTTAGGATTAGTAGGTACTATTAAGTATTGACTAGGTACTACGACTTATGTATTGCACAACTACTGATATCATTCTATATAACTACTGATATTATCATTATAAAAATTCTTGAGCATTTTTTGAAGAAATGAGTTAGCTTATTTATGAACAGTGTATCTTAAAGTATTGAATTGTAAAAAATGACAATAAATTGTAGAGCTTTGACAAAATCGTAAAAAAAATCTAGACAATAAATGTTAAATGTTGTGTCATATAATTGTGTTTCGTATTTTAGTAGATAGCTAGGCACAGAGGCATTATTAGTCATAAATAAGACAAAGACTAGGAGACTTGTTGATTTATTGAAATAGCATATTGATTGACATCAATGTTTTCAAAGATTTGGAGATAAAATTACTCATATTGTATGTTTACTTACTTAAGTAGACAATAGATGCTAATCAATCCAAATTCAAAATGAATTTTTCAATAAATATTCATTTTTTACAGGGGACTTTACCGATGACACCTGAGGATATACTCAAAGTACTTTATGAAGAGTTCAACACTTGCAATGAATGGAACAAAGACGTTGGGGCCTGCAAAGTTTTGAAGGTAAAATATAAGTAGGATACCCTACTTATACTACTTGAAAGTAACTACTAATCCCATCAAAATTAGCTGGAATAATAAGACAAAATAGTTTAAATCGAAAATTTTACTTATATATTATTGTGAGTATTACCTACGCAATTTACAAGTCAGTTTTATACCAAAAAAATTGTTTTATCACCTGTCTATTTACCTACAATTTCAATTAAGTATACCCAAACTGCTAATTACTTACGTAGAGAAAAATGTTAGATTAAATCTAGTAAAACTTGTTTAAATTGTATAAATAGTATCTACTAGTATTACATGTAGTACAACTAGCGTTATGTTATGTTTTTTATTCAATTTAAGCCTGTATTTAAATTACGTATATTGTTTGAATAATTTTTTCAGAAATTAGACAAACGGACGGAAATCGGTTTCCAGAAAACAAAGGCGGTGGGTCCAGTCTCTTCGAGAGATTTTATCGCCCTGAGACACTACAGAACTCTGAGCGATGAGGAATTTGCCTTGGCATATGAGAGCATTGAATGGGACGAGGAAGGTATTGAGAAAGATGCTGATGAACCTGTCAGGTATTTCAATTAATTACCTAATTTGAATAAAAATCATGGGATATCAAATAAACTCTTTTTTTATTTGAACTAGGGGATATATGGGATTGAGTGGATGGCATTTGAGAGCTTCTGATGACGATGTAAGTATTCAAATTCCGAAAAAAGTACAAATATTTAGCCATTGTGTTATGTCAGATAACACAATTCTGGATATTTTGATCTAATTCTAAAGAATCTTTAGATTTTATCTTCTACTCTAAATCAGTAGTTGTTTAGTCTGAGGAATATACCTATCTAAAATCTAAAACAATAATTAGGTAAAGCAAGAATAAAAGCATTTTCAGAATTTAAATAAAAATTTTTTTTGAAAATGCTAACTTTTGGAAAAAGTCATTTCTGCTTTCCCTACTAGGATTAAATTATTATAAAGTTATTATTGTTAATTGTTCGAGAAAAACTTTAAACCATCACGAACTACCTCACTTTTTGAGGTAAAAAATCAAGGTCCGTGTCAAAAAGATGTCAAATTATGTCATCGATTACCAATAAGGACACATTTTCATTTTTCATTTTTTTCCAGTAAAGTTTCGATAAAATCGGTCCAATACTCGTAGCTATTAGTTATCGAGTAATTCTCTCTACAAAAAATAGACTAACCGTAAATGAAAGAAAAGTGCGTACTCTGTAGCACCTAAGTGCTCTCCTCGCTCGTATAATTGTTAATTTACACTTTTTTTACTTTCCAGTTTGATAAAACCGACTACCAATTCCTTGTTGATGTCAATTTGGTAACCTAAAAAATGTAAAAAAAAAATGTGTTTTTAAAATATCTAACTTGATCTAAAAATTTCTAGAAAATGTTCTGGGTTCCATTTTGGGACTCTCTTATGGTCAATGGTGCCTGTGATACTGTCAAATATTTGAGACAAAAACTTTCTGGTGAAGTTGATGAACCTCCTGTGTCACAACCACAACCTGAAGTGAAGCATAAAGATCAAGAAAAAGACCAAGAAAAAGACCAAGAAAAAGCCAAGGAAAAGGATACCAGTAGTGAAATGGTTACAGATAAAAGCAGCTAAATTTTGTAATTTCGCACTAAATAGCCAATTAAAAGTGATGTCAAATTAATTAATCTTAAGTATGAACTTTAAAATACGCTCCTTGTGCCTTTACTGACTTAATACAAGAGGGGTGAACAACTTTACTTATCTCTAGACACTATTTAGTACTTATAATTTAATTATTAATTCCTATTTTTAGTACTTATTATTTTATTAGGTACTTTTTTGTTAAATTATTACATTTCTTAAGTTTACTCCGCTCTTTTTGTTACTTATTTAATTATGAATTTTGAATGCCATATTTGAAAACTCGTGTACACATTTAGGTATTAGAATATGTATTTTAATTTTTTTAAAAATATTTTGCAAGAAATCGTTGTTTTTGTTCAAGTTGAGAATACTCACTTAAAAAAGAGAGATATTATACTACTACTAGACCTATTTATTGAAATTGAAATGCAAAACTTGAATTATATTATGCAAAATATTCATTTCTTGAAAATTCTTTACTACTAATGTTATATTAAGATTACCTATTTTAACTATGATTATGATTTACCTAACCATTTCTATATTTTCATTATAGCCTTTATTAATCTATTTATAATTAAAGTTAATACATATAAATTTTATTTATTTATTACATAGAGACATACTTGTATATAAGTTTAGCATAGAATATAGAATAGATATATGAAATGAATTGCTCAAAAACGCAAAAAAATACTTTTGAAATACTTATATGTGTAAATAAAAGAACAATTTATAAATGATTTTTTAACTTTTTCCAGGTTTATTTCAATTCATTTTATAAGGGAAGTGAAGGATTAATTTCATATGGTCGATTTGAATTTGTTAGTTTATCCAGAGTTGAGCATATACGCCTAAAAAGTTCAAAAATTTAGACAAAATTCTGTGGCAAGGATAGAGACCTTCCTTTACCCATGGATATATCAAAATCAAGGGGCACAGAAAGGTCTGTTCCCTTTTATGTTAAGCTAGAAATCTTACTTGTGATTGCTCCCATATCTCCAGATATATTTATGTAGAAAGAAATACAAATGCTGGATAAAAAGTCATTTTAGTACTACATATGTACAAGAATGTAAAAATTACATGCTTACAAATACGATACAAGAATGCAGTTGAAGAACAAGTAAAAGTATTCCATATTTTTCCAGGATATATTTCTCATTTGAATAACAGCCTTTTGTCCAAATATTTTGACCTTTTGTCAATTTGTCACTACCAGCACCAGCACTTGACCTATTTTTATAACAACTTGAAGGATATTTCAATTGTATTTCATCACCATTATTTAGATTGAGTTCGTTATTTTTATTGATCTTGTAACTTTGCATATCTGTCACATGTTCATGGTTGATTATAAGGTTGTTCCAATCTTGATAATTGTCAATTCCACAGCATTCGCCCTAAAATTTTTGCAAATAAATGAACCTATACTTTAAAGTATCTTTTTGTCACGATAAATAAATTGAAATATTTTACGGAGATTTGTGACTCATTCCAAAGGCTTGATTTAAAAGCAGAACTATTCCAAAGTGATCTATTCATTCGGTCCTTCAAAGTGTCCAAATCATCCACAAAATTGTTGGTCATCAAAGTAAACGACATGTAGAAATGCAAATTATACACGACTCCAAAAGTTTGACACTTTTTTTCGAAAAAAAAACCTTTTAAAATGATCATAGTTAATTCGTAAAAATGCTTTTAATGTCTTACTGCTGATCGAATGCCCGAATATTTGCCAAAAAAGTATTTACTAATTGTAGAAATGATGACAATGGATGAGAAATAGATTTCGTAAATCCCCTGATATTTTGCATAAGAGACCAATTTTGCAATTGAAAAGGTTTTAGGGTGAGAATTTATTATGTGAACAAAATAAATCCAACAACAGGTTGTAAACTATCCAAAAAATTAAGATAAAAAAGAGAAATCAGTAGTCTATCCAATGTAAATCAATGGATTTTCAATTTCAACAATAAAATTAGTAAGTACAGTATCAAAGAAAACCTGGATAGTCCAAAAAAATAAAGAAAATTCCTTTGGAGTTTCGGGTAACTTTATTAGTTTGTTTGGAAAAATAGATAACTAAAAAATGTTAAGTTCTATTGAAAAAATTCCAAACAGTTTGATTTTTTTTCTAAACTTAATTTAAACAGTTTTTCTATCATTTAAAGAATATTAAACGTTTATAAAATCTTTGGTCATAGACTTGTACTAATTTATATTGTTTAAGTTATACTTACATTGGACAAATTATAGATAAGTAATAAATTATCAAAATCACAATTTGAGGAAATATGAATAAATTACCAGACTTATAGCAGTGAGAATCCAAAATGCTATTATAAGACTGTGAGTTCTACGAATCACAAGGATTTTGTCTCTGTTCAACTTTTCCAGCTCTAATTTCACATTTTCAAGGGATTCTATTGAAATATCCGAATTCTCAATCCCGCCTTCCCATTCAGGGTCAGCCACGGTGTCATCGTCACTTGAGTCTTGATTGAACAATGGATCAAATAGAAAATCATTATTTTCATGAATAAATTTAGCCTCTTTCTCATAGTTTTCATCTTCTTCTCGATTCTTTCCCCCAAGTAATCGGCCAGAAATTTTAAGAATCGGAGAAAAAATGAACTTTTTCATCTTAATTATCAATTCTCGTTAAATCATATACCTAGGTACTTTGTACTGGTACTGTACCACAACACAATGCTTTCAAATAATATAAGGTACCTACCCTACTATTTATGTACATGAGCTAAAATAATTTATTGAATTCATTTTACTAGTTCATATATTTACTTACTTAAAGTCTAACTTTGAGTAATCTTGGGAACATTGCGTTAGTAATTCAACATTGATAAATTTTGATTTTTAAAGCTGTTAAATAAATGTTAAATAAATGATCATATTGGTTGTACTAAAGCACTTGGCATACATAGGGTTATATGGGTAATTTGTTCTTGTATTTGTAATATGTTAAAAAGCATTGTTGCAGCTGACTTGTTGAGAACCAATTTGAATTTCGAGAAATTTACCTCAAACTGGATTTCATGGGACAAATGTGTTCAAAGTAAGTCATACATTATGTGATTCAAATTTTATTACAGTTTCAATAGGACCTTCACTCATGACCTTTTGCTTTTTGTCAGGAAAAATGATTCAGCAACAGAGGCAGCAAAAAACAAGGGTATTCAGCTGAGCAAATCGGACAAATTGAGAATCAAAGCGGCTTATAAAAAAGGTCGAGAAGAGGCAAAAGCACAGGAGAAATATGAAAAGGAAATGCAATCAAAAGCTGTGAAGGATAAGGGGGAATTTTTCAGTACTGAAAACAAGGATTTTGTGCCTCCAAAGAAAACTCGGGTCTTAGAAGATGATGATGAAGAGAAGGATAAGAAGAAACGTAAAAGGGCCAAACAGAAGCAGATACAAAAAGAGAAAGAGAAGGAGAAGAAAAAAACGAAAACACCGGCGACTAGTGATCGGAGGAAATACTACCATGAACGTGGGAATAAAAAGGGGAACATGGCTCGGGATTTGAGAAATTCTGGTAGGGAAATTAAAGACAAAATTTCGAGAAGAAAAAAGGTTGACCAGAGGAAAGAAGGCAAAGATGAAAGTTCGAAGAAAACTGGTGGTGGTGGTAGTGGTAAAGAAACCAGGGATAAGAACAAAAGTACAAAAAAAGCTGCTGAAGATGGTAAGGCAAAGGATCGAAGGAAAAGTAAAAAGTCTCGAGGTGATTTGAAGGATAAAGAATCAAAGAAAACTGATGGTGGTGGAGCTAAAGATGAAGTTACTAAGAAGCCTAGTGTTCAGTCTGATCCAAAAAAAGATCCAAATAATGAGAAGAAAATAGTTCCATCTGCTTCTGTACAGCAAATACCGAAGGCTAGTTCAAGTAAAAATTCTAAAAAAGATACTACCAATGTAACCGATTCAAAGTCAAAAAATGCTCCTAAAAAAGACAAAGATGAGTCCAAAAGAGATTCAAAAATTCGGCCTAAAAAGGATAAGACTGGAGTAGTGCAAAGTTCGAAAAAAGAAGCTGAAGGAAAATCCAAAATTTCTAAGAAGAAAGACACAAAAACTGGGGCCACAGGAAAACCTCAAGAACCCAAACTTGAGGAAAAAACCATAAAACCAGCAAAGTCTGAATTCAAAGCAGCAAAACCTCGTACAGCAACAAAAAATGAGCAAAAAACACCGAAACCCGAAGAAAAATCAACAAAGTCTGAAACAAAAACAACAAAGCCTTCAAAAGCCACACCAACATCAACAAAATCAGAACTAAAAACCAAAAGACCTGAACAAAAAACAACCCCGAAACCTGAAAATAGAGCAACTACAAAGCCTGAACAAAAAACAAAACCCGATGCGATAGCTGCAAAATCTGAACTAAAACCTGTAAAGCCCTCAACGGCATCTAAGCCTGAACAAAAAACCGCAAAAGCCGAACAGAAAACAACAAAACCTGCACAAAAAACAACCTCAAAACCTGAACAGAAAACAACCTCGAAACCTCAGCAAAAAACAACACCAAAACCACAATCGAAGCCAACCCCAAAACCTGTACAAAAAACAACAAAACCTGAAGCGATAGCAGCAAAATCTGAGCTAAAACCTGTAAAGCCGTCAACGGCATCTAAGCCTGAACAAAAAACCGCAAAAGCTGAACAGAAAACAAAACCTGAACAGAAACCAACTTCGAAACCTCAACAAAAAACAACCCCAAAGCCTGAACAGAAATCAACTCCGAAGCCTCAGCAGAAAACAACCCCAAAACCACAATCGAAGCCAACCCCAAAACCTGTACAAAAAACAACAAAGCCTGAACAGAAAACAACAAAACCTGATCAGGTTCAAAATAAACCAAAACCAAATTCAAATCCCCAACCAGCTAAACAACAACAAAAGCCAAAATAAATTTATAATTCAGATTTAGATATTTTTTATACAAAATTTGTAAGTATTACTATACATGTATTATCTTCCTAATATTAAGCTTATGGTTGTTTTTTGTTATTTGTTATGATTATGATAAGATTTTGATTGAATGTAGCTTTATTAAGAGAATAAATTTTGTGAAATTTTTTAACATAAAAATATTCGATATGTTTTGCTAATGTCTTTATAATTATAAATATTTAACATACCGATACATATGTACAGGGAGTTTTTTTTAACATTTCAATTTCATTTTATATAATTTAAAAAATGTAACCAAAGTTAGTAATAAA